>JAVTVY010048657.1:0-24370 GCA_036873755.1 Hanleya hanleyi
TGGCCATTTAACTGGTTTTTATCACACCTGTTTGATAAAACCTATATCAAATTCGCTAGAGCTCGTTTCACTTTGGGTTTTATCAAACTCGTGTGATAAAGATCAGATAAATGATCACTCGTGGTGATAATCTATATGGCTAATATTGCTTATGTAATAATTTGTTTCCTCCGAGCCAGATCAACATCGTCCAGTCAGAGAGGTTTGGTGTTATATAAACCGGGAGTTGAACCGCCCATACTGGGACAGAACCGTGGCCATGCCGATTGGAGCGCCGATGGTGTATGGCAGATGTCACAGACGATGTGGTTTCAAGGTTAATCATAACCTATCTTTGATTTCTCCCTTTGCTGAATAGTCAGGATATTGATAGAACTGAGCTTAGCTGATTTATGGTGCCAAATACATACATGACATTGCCCATTATCAATGAGTATGCGTATGGGCTGACGTCTTAAAGGGAAAATTTTGCATATTGGGTCATGCCCCGGTAGTTGAAGTATAGACTGTTTCGTGATTCTAAACCGTCCGGGACAATTAACACTTACATACAAAAGTGTAGAATCACATTGATTTGTTGATAGAGTACTTCAACAAGCAGTTTCTACTAATGTGTTTACCAATGCGGATCAGTGTTTAACTGATATTACCCTCATAATGACATACATAGTATATCAAGAACAGTGAATTTATCTCTGAAATTGTCCGACGGCGAACAACCAAGAAGGGAGGACGCAGCTTTATCTCCGTGGAAAAACAGTTGAAGCGCCCAGCTACGTTTTAAAAGGCTTCATTTCATAATTCTTTTGTTACGTTTCACAGAATGCACTATGTGTTTGAAATTTGAACCAGACCTTAAATATATTTGTAATTGTATGGGTTCTTGGAATTGAAAGCAAGCGAGCAAGTAAGACAACGGATATAATCGGATGCAATTGAAGCAACGTTTCAAGTACATTTTCTTGTCATTTTCTCTGATTATTTTTTAGGCTTTGAGTTTTTTGGTTCAACAATAACATCATCTTGAAGTAATGGATTTGTGCAAAATCCTCTATTTTGAGGTGAAAACAGCACATTTTTCTCTCCGTATACATATCACGTCAGTCGAGAACCACGAAAAACTTAGCCCCGAAATATTGATCGGGTCAATGGTTTTTTGTTACCCAAACACGGTTTTTGTTCTGGACTGTCTTCATATGTTTACGGAGAGAAAAGTGTGCTGTTTTCACTTCAAAATAGACGATTTTGCACAAATCCACTACTTCAAGATGCTGTTACTCAGAGCATAAAACAAGATGATGTATTTTCATTTTTGTAGCGCGTATAACAAAGTGAAATTTATAAAATAACCCTTATGCCTCGATATTCATAACATATCACGTTTCAAAGAATTGTACAGAGTGACATCATAAGGTATTGATGTTCAAAGGACAATGGTCAATGATGCTGTATAAAGTACCAAGGGGTGGGTGTCTATCACACGTCAAATTTTTAATGATACTCACTTCTATGACTGTTATGGGCTTATTGACCTTTGCCATCTGGAACGCCAATGTTTTTAACGTAATCCTATGAAAATTAACCCTGCTGAAAGAAGAATTATTATGGAGTTTTATGTTGAGAAATTTAAAAAGTTCTTTAACAGGTAATATATTATCAATATCAGAGAGTAATGGTAGTCATTTTGTAGATTTCAGTTTGTTATACAAGCTGCATAAAAAAGCCCATGCGGCGTCAACTACTGTGTACTCCAGAGTAGACAACGAATTGAACTATACAGACGTCAGTAGTTAAACGGAAGTAATTATTTTCCCCATACCTCTCAATGTTAAATGACATGATTTCATTAAAAGATTTCTACTTTACTGACATCAGGCCAACAATTCCCGAACATTCCCGATTCATCACATTAGGTCAGTGATCACTTAGACGGTATGAAAACATGGTGTTATCTAGTACCATTTTCAATGAAACAAGGCTGCTCGGATTTATTTTCCACGTTGAAGACCATACTGAAATTCAACTGGCTGTAAATATTGCGTAGGACTTTCGTGAAATTTACAGACAATATTTTGTACTCCCTCTCCGATATTCAACCACCAGTACTTTATCTGAATATCAACCAATCGTAGGGCTAGACTGCATCGTGTTGATCCACTGAAAAACTTGGCATAATGCAAAAGCAAAGTAACTCCGAATAAACTTAGGAAAACACATGGTCACAGTCTCAATATTTCGACATTTTTATTCGTCATCTTCGCGATGTGATATAACAGCAGTTGCAGACTCTTATATACAAAAACGAGTAACAAAGACTGAAGTGGTTCGATACACAAAATTAGATGGCAATAGCCAATCAGAGAATATGAACATAACAAGGTAAACATTAGTGGCACATAGGCATAACAAGGAATAGACACACCACATGGGCCTGGCAATACAAACTCGAAAAATGGCAATTGTTTGATAAGGATTAGTAGTGTCGGCTGGATGATTTATTGAGGTGTGTGAGTGTGTAAAATGTGACAGCAAGAGAATAAACACAACTGAAACAGATTAGAAAATAGAAAATATGTATTAAGTTGATTTGAGAAACGTAACAAAGGTACCTTGGATTGAAGTCGGAAATAAAATATAGTGAATTGAATAATTACAGAACGGGAAATGCTGAATTATATTAGACTATTAATTAACAAGACAAGGAATACACACTTCACAGAAATGCTGTATGGTTGTATTATCTTACCTAAACAGTGATTGATGGGAAAAAATAAAATAAAAATTGGAAACAAATAATGAACAGTAGTCTACCTGAATAATGGTAGCCCTTTGGAAGCTTTCACACCACTGATCAAGCGAGGATGGATTTCGCTGTTGAACTTATATGTTCCTTTAGTCGTGTTTCAAGACAACGCTCAGTTTTTTCGATGTAAATAAATTTATACCCAGGACAGGTAAATTGGTACACATCACTTCTAAATTCTAGCGGAGTCTTGTCTTTGATGTTGATAATTGCACTGACTTGAGTGGTTCTCCAATGAACAATGATCTTCACTAGCTTTGTGAGAAGATTGCGAATTTTACCTAAATATCGTCTGACTATTCGTTCTCCCTGAGGACCAACGTAAGGGAATTTGATCCAGATTTTAGGTATGTCGTCTTTAGGTTTATCTTGAGGAGCACAAACCAAACGGATGGTGAACCATTTGAGAAGTTTTTCCAACTGTAGTTCTGCGGAAGCCATTCCAAGACATAAAGTCTTTAATAACTCTCAACTGATTGTTGAAAAGCGGACCAGTACTACAACGTTTGTGAGCTCTAGTTATAAGTGCCGGTATCCAAGCAGTTTTTTTAGTCCAGGGTTGAAAGCTGTCGAAATGAAAATACTGGCCAGTACAAGTGGATTTTCGGTATATTGAGGTTGTCGTTCCATTTCAGATTTTGATATCTAGGAAATGCACATCAGTATAAGCATCAAATGTCTCGTGGGTAAACTTGAGCTGTGGGTGGAAAGTGTTCAGTGCCGTCAACATTGAGTTGAAATCAGCAGGTTTGGATAGAACAAGTATATCGTCCACATATCTGCAATAGAATTTAATCGTTCAATCTTGGACCAATCTTTATCCACCACTGTCTTTTCTAGCACAGTCATGATGATGATGGCGAGGGTCGGCCCTAGGGGGAGCCCATCGATACACCGTCCACTTGCTGGTACAATACACTATTGAACGAGAATGGAGTTTTGGTACAGGAGTCCATCAACATGTTTTTTAGGGTAGTCTTTCGGATAGTGGTTGTAATTATTTTCTGTTTGTATATAGGGTCAAGAATGATATTCGCTACTTTCCTCAGAGACACATTGGTGAACAGCGATTCGACATCGAAGGAAACAAAACGAGAGCCTTCATCGAATAAATTTTGTGGAATTTCTCGAACACGTTGGGCTGCATCATAGGAATCAGATAGTGAATATTCGTTATCCCTTAATGGTTTCAATAATTCGACAGGAATTGACCGACCTTCGAGTAGGAAGTACCAGTTGTGTCGATAATTGGGAGAAACTTGGGCAGATTCACAAACCCTTTGTGTGTTTTCGGTAAACCACAGGCGCGTGCTGGTCTCGTGGATTTGGGTTTCACTTCCTTCAATTCATCTTCAGTAATTTAACCTCGACGATGAATTGTGCGCAGGTAATTTTGCAGTGTGCGTAGTTGGGTCATACTGGGGTTCATGGCTAGTTTGCGGAATTTCGTCCTAATTTCGAAGGTCTCATTAAGACTGGTAATGTAGTCTTCCTTCCCTAGTAATACGACGCCGCTACCTTTATCAGGTTTCAAAATAGCGAGAGCGTTCTTTCAGTGTCTTCGTTTTGATTATGTGGGCATCAGGGAGAACGAATAGTCAGACGATATTTAGACAGGGAGAACGAATAGTCAGACGATATTTAGGTAAAATTGACAAACTTACAAACAGTGAAGATCATTATTCATTAGAGAACCCCAGTGCAATTATCAACATCAAAAAAGACTCCGCTAGAATTTAGAAGTGATGTGTGTACCAATTCACCTGTCCTGGGTAATTCTAGTTACATCGGAAACACTGAGCGTTGTCTTGAAACACGACTAAAGGAACATGGTGAAGGCAACAGCGAATTCCATTAACATATTAAAGACCTACTAGATTTACTATTCGAGGGTTTCTTTAAATAGAAATTAGCGTACTGAGGGTTGAAAATACAGTTATATGCAGGATTTGAGTGGTTTGATCCCAATTTTGTGATATATTGCACATATAGTTTAATTGTTCTGAACGCACCGAGGCAAAGTCTTAGTCCTTGATGGAGAATATGATCTAGTTTTTTCCCAATTTTGACTTGCTCGCACCATTGTAAACAATAGAACCATAATCGAGTTTGGAACGAACAAGTAATCGATATAAATGGAGAAGAGTTTGCCCATCTCCTCCCCACCTTTAGCTGTCAACTACCTTCAACAAATCTAGAGCTTTCGTGCATTTGGCTTTCAAGCAATTTATATGCGATTTGAATGTTAGTCGTTGGTCAAACAATATGCCTAAGAATTTGACCTCTTTTACCACTTTGATTTCAGTTCCATCTAATGTAAGTACTGGATCTTTGGGCTGGAAATATTTTCTGCAAAAGTGTATACAATTTGTCTTAGCTCTGGAGAATTTGAAGCCATTTTTAGAATTATAGTTAGACAAAGTTGTAATGTTCTCTCAATAATGTGTATACTTTTCCCACTACACGATATGTTGAAATCGTCTACGAAGAGTGAACCATCAATTGATTTATTCAGAACTGCAGCCACGCTGCCAAGTAGTAGACAAAATACTGCCCTGTGGGACACCCTGGTCCTGATCAAAATGATCATAGTTGTACCCAAACGAATTTGAAATTGTCTATCAGTCAAAAGGTTGGAAATAAAAACGGGTAAACGGCCTTTTAATCCCATATTTTGAAGGTCTTTCAGAATCCCGTATTTCCATATGGTATCATAGGCCTTTTCTGAATCAAAAAAGATAGAAACCACATGTTCATTCTTGGCGAAAACATTCTTGACATACGAATATAATCTGACTAAATGATCAATGGTACTTCTATTTTTACGAAAACCAGCTTGAATATTAGTAAGTCTCCTTTCAGTTTCCAGGCATCAAACAAGGCGATCATTTATCTGCGTTCCATTGTTTTGCAAACACAGCTAGTCCGTGAAATCGGACGAGAATTACCAGGGTCTGTATGGTCACGGCCAGGCTTTGTTACTGGTATAACTATGGCCTTATGCCATGACGGAGGAAAGTCTTCTCTTGTCCAAAGTCTGTTGAATATGCGTGATAGGATTTCTAGAGAACATTCGGGAAGATCCTTCAAAAGCTGATAATGAATATTATCAGGGCCTGCAGCAGAATCATTTGCTTTCGTGAGAGAAGCGTAAAGTTCTTCAATTGTAAACATAGCGTTATAGCCTTCATGGTTACCGGTGGGGAATTTAATTTCATTTTTTCTCTTCTCTTTATTGGAAACTTTGAAATTTAGGTACATAATTTTCTGACGAAGTACTTTTGGCAATTGTTTCGCCTAATTTATTTGCAATTTCTACTCTGTCAGTAATCACCTGGTTTCCATCGTTGAGATGATAAACACTGGACTTGGAGCTTTTACCTTTTATTCTCTGGATCATATTCCAAACTTTCGTTATAGGAGTATTTTTCCAAGAACCACGTTTATTCTGTTTCATGGTTCTACGAGCTTTATCTCTTGTAACTCCGAGATCTTTCAAATTTTCAGGATTAGGATGTCGGCGGGAATATCGTTCAGCTTTCTTCCTGCATTTTCGTGCTCTTTGCAGTCATCATTAAACCAAAGTTTCTTAATACGTACAACCCCTGAAGATGTGGGAATGGTTGGCAGTTTCTATCAGCATATCTGAGAATAACTGTATAGGATCTGGAACATCAACGAAAGAGACTGCTTGTAGTCTTTGTGAATTAAGCTTTTTCAAATTCGGGCCAGTTTACTTTCTTGAAATTATACCTTGTGAAAGGGGGTCAGCAGCTGAATGAACAGCTTTTAAGACAGTGGGAAAGTGATCACTTCCACAAAGGTCACCATGGACACAAATTCTTCAAGAATAGGAAGGTCGCAAAGTGAGATATCTAATGCAAAATAGGTTTCATGAGCTGAGGACAAATGTGTATAAGAACCATCATTACAAATACACACAAAGAATTATTTGATATAAAATTTTCTAAAATTTTACCTTTACAATTGTCTTCATTATCCCAGAGGATATTACGGCCGTTAAAATCACCCATCAATAAACAAGGTTTCGGGAGCTGATCGTAAAGATTCTGAAGTTCACTAAGACTGAGACAACCAGAATAAGATATGTACACTGTGCATAATGTGAAAACAGAATTCAAGGTAATACGAACTGCAACAACTTGTAAATCTGTCACTAAATCAACCGGACTGTGTAAACCACCCATTTTAATCAATATTGAAGAGCCGCCTGTAGCTTTTTCATGTTCGTCTAAAGCGTAGGAATGATAAGGTGTGTATTGGCGAAATTTAAATTGATCTTTATCTGTTTTCTTCAGAAAGGTCTCGTGGAGACAAAACGCCGACGGCTCATAATCTTGAGTTAATAATTGGAGTTCATTCAAATTTGGCCAAACTCCTCTGCAATTCCACTGAATGATAGTTGGTGACTGAGCCATTTTTAGTCTGTATAAAGAAATGACATACAAAACTGTCCAAGCCAAGATATAGAAGGTTAACTTGGGCATTATGAACGTTTTATTTTGGGTAATACTTTCTGAGTTTTCTTTTCGTTTTTCTTTTGTGCTCTCTCTTCTTTTTTACTTTTTCTCTTATAAACATCTTTCTCTCTTTCTTGTCACAACAAGTCTTTCGATCTTTTGTTCAAGGAAGTCTCGCCTTTCAATGGACGTTCATTACAATCAACATACTCATCATCAGAGAGCATAGGTGAATCGTTGGTAGGAGTGGAGGTGGTATCGACTATTTTAGGCTCCTGGCCGGTTTCGATATCTAAGGTTTTCTCATTTTTCTTTTTCTGATTCGGGGTAGCTTTTTTACTACAAGAGTTGATTACTTTCATGATCTGTGAATTCATTCAGTATTTCCTCATTTGATGTGAAGTTCAAATTCACACCAGAGTGAATATGATTAACGCATGAATCAACAGATTGCATAGGTATATCCTGATTTGACACACGACTGGTATCCGGTAAGTCGGTACTCTTCGATTCAGGTGAGATAACATCTCCCTGAATCATTTGGACCGAAGTCAATGTGATGTCAACACTTTCAATATGATCAGAAGCAGACTTCTGATCAGCGTGCTTTCCCACAGAGTAGACATTGACTACCCCCGGAGGGAGCCTCACTTCAAAGGTGTATACTACAGCCAATGTTACTTTACAGTAGACTCTCTCTTCAAGAGAACCCAAGGTCTAGGCAGAACAATAGCCCAGTTCTAAGTCTTGTGAGTTGCTCGGTGAAGAATACAGAACAAAGACCAGCACAAACCTGTATTCTGAGGGTTAGGCCTACAACATACAGCTATATAACTTCACTATGTACATGTATTTAACCCAGCTCGATATACACAAATATGTGCAAATCGACCTAAGCCAAACTGAACGAAAAACGAATCAACTACAAATTAAACCAAATCAACAAGGAAATATAAACACCAGCAGAATACGAAATAGGGAACAAACAGAGGAAAAAAAGAGAGAGACAGAAAACAAACCGCCGACCCTCTCATTCACAAAGGCTGACAATGTAGTAATGGCAGACCTCTGCCCTCCCAAACCGGGCCGAATCGACAAAGACAAAAACCGCCCTGAACAGCAAAAAAGCTGAAAAATAATTCCAAAATTTCTACAGGTACTTGTCAAAGCGTTCACAAAATATATTACACAAAAATCCGAGCTAAAATCAGACAAATTTCTCGGAACAGAGGTCCGTTGTGACAATGTGATACCAGGCAAAGAGGAAGATTTTTGAGAAGAAAAGATTGTCTGATTGAGATACGGAACAGAACAGGATGATAATGCAATAGCGACCTTGACTTGAATTTAATCTACATCAGTTAATTTTAAACCAGACACACAAGCGGGAGTTTTCAGTGTACAAAATATTATACAGGTAATTTTGTGGAAAATATGCCATCTTTAACCCAAGTTTTGTTTCTACTACTTCTGAATTTTAATATTCTTAAGATTAAATATTCATTCTTAGCAAACCGTAAATTATCACGAAAATAATTTCGCTAAATCAACGCCGATGGTGTGCGATACTATTTAATATATGTAACAGATTTAAGACATCAATGTTGCAGGTAAGAGTGTGCAAAGTACATTCTATAAGATCTTGAGCAATTAATAAATACGATACCATGTGCCCAAAGTCGTACTTACTTTGAAATCGATCGAGGGTGTGATTTTTTTCGGCAATTTCTATACCAAAGCCGCATTAATGTCTCCAAATTTGGAAGAGGCATCACAAAAGGGGAGTAACGGTTTTCACATGTGATCATTGTCATACACCAGCACTTGATGTCATATCCAGCAAATAGATAAGCAGTTGCATGACCCGCTGATAAATTAGCTGGGACATTAGAATGGACGAAGCCTATATAAACTGGTTCGTAAATAGAAGAGTCCGTTTCGATATCCAGTGGGCAGTCATCACCTACAAAGAATTGTGCTCCACATTACTAACCTTTGTTTAATCCTATCTCTGGAATCTGAATAAACTGTCGGTAATCTAGCTTGCAAGATCAGGAGGTACGGTTGTTCAAATGTAAAGACCCTAAGATTTTGGACTCGACAATTCTAGCCTGGCTCAATTTCCCTCGATGTTGACTCGGTCGAATGTAGATTGAGTTCACTTGTCACGGATCATATACCCTCGGGTTTCCCTCTCACACCAGAAAATCAGATATTGTGATATATAAATATGTAGGCCTATATGTGTATTAATGTGATCGGGCCAGTGGAAGATTAGCTTTCTGCTAAACTGTCTACCTTGAATACAAAGTTATTACAACAAGCATCACAAATATTAGGAGAATATGGTACTGTCTGTATGTCGTGTTAGAATAAACAGTACACACTGCACACCCAACACTCATAATCAACACAACTATAAGAAAAAATATGAAGACAGACCCGAGGAACCTTAGTGCAGGTTTCTCGGCCGAGTCTCTAATAGTGCGAAATGCACTAAGACCTTTTTCAATCCAAATGACAGATATATTTTTCTGACAGCAAAGCAAGGCCACGACATCAAACCTTGTAATATTGCGCTTGATGATTGTTAAGCACCGAATTCTACATGTAATAATTTCAAAATTTCTAAGTGTGGACATCGTGGATGTCTCACGTGTCCAGTCTTTAATACTTCAGCTTCATTTAGTTCCGCGTTAACTGGTAACTCATATTCTGTTAACTCGTATGTTGATCTTAGTTGTTCTACTACAAACTGTATTTATTTAGTTTCCTGTAAGAAGTGTGGTCAACAGTATGTTGGCAAGACCACCCAAAGACTCCATCTTAGGGTGAACGGTCACAGAAAATCCGTTAGGAAAAAGCAATTGCTTATAGGTAGGCATTTTTCTGGACCCAACCATGGCTGGGATAACTTTAGTATTCAGATCATAGACGTCGTCTATCCATCTACTAAGGATTCCCCCTTTGGATTTGAGAGAAAAATCCGAGAGCGGGAATTATTCTGGATGCTAGAACTTGGGTCAATGTTTCCGTTTGGTTTAAATGATAATGACAGTGGGTTCGGATGTCTTAAAGAGGTATTTGTCTTCCAACCAATCATGGCGACATACCGGAAGTGTACTGGGCTCCCAAAATGCATAAATCACCATACAAAGCTGGATTCATAGCTGGTTCTAGAGGCTGCACCACCAAGCTTCTTTCAACCCTATTGACGAGGGCCCTTCGGGAGGTAAAAGCATTTTGGGAAAAGTATTGCGCCACTATTTTCAAGAACTCTGGCGTTGAATGTATGTGGATATTGAAAAACTCAAAATGTCTTACGGAAGAACTTGATGCTAAAGGTCACATACCGTACAGACATGTATCCACATGGGATTTCTCGACTCTATACTACAATCCCTCATCAGGACCTTATTGACCGTCTAAGTTCATTAATAGTATCTGTGTTCAAGAAAACTGATCGTAGATATATTAATGTCGGAAGCCATAAAGCATTCTTTAGCTCGACTACATACAAGAGATATCATTCATGGGATGTTTCTTTGTTTATAGAGTTGCTTGAATTTATCATTAAAAATATCTATGTGAAATTTGGCAACACAATATATCAGCAGCATATAGGTATTCCAATGGGTACTAATTGTGCACCCCTGTTGGCTGACCTGTATCTGTTCTCTTATGAATATGACTATATGCTGGCGCTTTCAAAAACCGATCCACTCAAAGCCCGTTCCTTCTCATTCACCAAACGCTATATAGACGATCTTCTCGCTGTGGATAATCGCTATATAAATGACGCAGTGATGGATATATATCCACCTTCACTGGATTTGAAGGAAACTACAGATAGCCCTACAGGCACATTATATTTAGATCTATATCTCTATAAAAATGAAGCGGGCATTCTCTCTCGTCGACTTTATGACAGAAGAGATGATCACAATTTCGACATCGTAAAGTATCCCTTTCTGGACAGTAATATTCCAGTGGGACCTGCATATGGCGTATACATATCTCGCTTAGTAGCATTTGCTAGATCCTGTGTTAAATGTGACGATTTTAATCAACGTCACAAAACATTGGTGCAGAAACTTAAAAAACAGGGCTATTCCACCAAGCGCCTACACTCAAAGTTTCTCAAATTTGGCGATACATATCGCATGCTGATAGCAAAATACGACCGTAGCGTGCAAGATCTATGGCGCTACGTTTCGTAACTTGTGTCTAATTCCGCTTAACCCGGGGCTAGGGGCCGTATGAACCCATGTACTTCAAGATACTCATGGTACTCATATGAACAATCACAATCAAAGCGTGACTGAGATACATCTTTTTTTAGGTGACGACTCTATATCGAATAGTATGGATTAAGAATACTGTTCAGCGATACGGATTTGATATTTTTGGAACGTCATGATGTCTTGCCGGCATCATTGAACACTGTTGACCGCTTCTCTCTTGCAGGAAACACGCCTATGTTTATGTATACTATGATTGTCTTTTTGAATTTGGTGCTAATACTGTTATACGGAAAATGGAATAGGTCTTTGGATTATGGACGCGGATATTCTCTAATGGACGACGGCTGGATTATGAATAACGGACTAGACGCTTGTAATTATGGTTTGCACATAGGAATTTGGATACTGGATACGGATATATTTTTTAGAATATGTATACTATAGGTTAGTTCATCTGGGTATTTCTGCATTTACCAGGTTTACCCCATGTTGAGGCATCCATCAGACGTCCTCGATGTTCATCCATTAACATCAGATGAGCTCTTTTTTTTTAGCTGATCTGGCATCACAGCTCCCGAGCAGCGTGTCTAATTCCGATTAAGCCGGTGCTAGGGGCCGTGTGGATCCATATTTCATAGTCTCCACATGAACAGCTGCAATGAAAGCGCGGCTGAGATACTAAGGCTACGTCCGAGAATCCACCGTATTCTCGGGTCTGAATGTGAGGTGCCGGGGGAAGCTCTCTTGTAGAGTCATATGGTTGCATTTTAGTCGCCAGATGTCAATTTTTTCCACCTCTTGCATATCGCTCCAATTCAAGAATATCCCGACTGAGTTCCCACCCAGATCATCTCCGCAGGTCCAGTTAAATCTCGAATCAGTGTTCCGCCTGGAATTATTTGGTGGTTCTAATGAGTTCCCAGTGACGTTGACTCTAGTATGCAATCTTGTATATCTCGTCACTTGACTTCGGTTTTCCACTGAGGTTGTTTTGAGTTTATAGATGTTGTTATCCGAAAATCGTGTTTATTTTTTTATTTTGACATTTAGATGAGAGGTAATTTTCTTCCAGATATGAAATTCAAACCAGTTAAACTTCGTAGCTTATTGGTGAGTGAAGATTGGTTCAATATAGGATAACTATATACATCCATGTACAACGCTATTTGGCAACCAACCAGACCAGTGAATCGATCGATAGATGACCCAAATGAGCAACCCACGTATTCATCTCCGACGAAGGCAATAGTTAACACCATGCGCTTTCTTGAGTAGTCATATTTATTCCGCTGCCAGGATGACCGACTGCACATCAAATATCAGGAAAAAGTGGAAATTCAACCAAGAAGACATTTGAAAATATAGTATCTAGGTCAAACATACAAACATCCATTTATATCAATATAACATCAATATTCTTTGCAAGAATTAGAATGATTACATGTTTATCCAAGAGATGAATCCTTGTGTTTTACGAGGTTTCGTGTATGGACTGAATTACCCGAGTCAGTCATCATTTTAGAAGAAAAAGTACGATAGATTGGTATACACGCCAAAACGGCAGTCCACCTATACATGGTTGCGATAATATGAATAAGTACCGTACGTTCGTCACTTTGTGACTGGAATGTATAGTATACTAAGAGGAACTCTGTAATAGCGGCAACTCGGCAATGCCATTGGAAAAATAATTTTCCGTCTATTCTCGAAAAGGATGAACTCCGACAATATTTAAAGATGGACAAAAAATACACGCGTAGTACTACAACAGCAACGGGTAAATAATAAGAAATTATACTTTCTGCGGTGCAATCCTGTTGGGCCATCAGTTTCAGTGAAGATCTGGGATGCGTTCTTTTCGAGCCACCGGCATCAGTGCAGATCCGAATCTATTGCTCCGGCTCCAAAGACAGAGCGAAAATAACTGGGTCTCAGAATCCCCACTGACCAACAGAACGACAGAACCCTGAATCGGCGGTCACCAGCAGCTAAAGTGGGGCGAATGCAACGTACCCCAGAGACTCGCTGCACTGGGGCTAGAGAACCGTCACTGAGAAGACACGCATTGGTGACTAGCAGTGGTGAAAGTGGAGCGAATTGAACGTACACGTAGCAAGGATAGATGGTGGCGAATCCCTTCAAATTGTCCGATTCGATCGTATCCTCGTGGTAAATCTTATCCTTCAGCTAGCATGGCCGTTGATGCGACCAGTACTGTCTACAATCGTTTTTCAAAAACATCAAAAGTTTCCGGGGCTCCATTCGTTTGAGAAATCCTCTTTGAGCAGAATATGGAACGGAAACTGGACGGATTTATGGATGCTGTAGTGTATCTGTCACAACGATTTGAACTTACTACAATTTTGTTGGGTTGACCGGGAATGAAAAAGTTATATTGCCATGTTTTACAGCTTTGGTAGTATATACTATAGTAGTTGTTTGTAATATACCAGTTCTGGCCCTACACAGCAGTCCGTTTCCATTGCTATCAATATCTTCCGAAGACACAAACACGACTCGCATATCAAATATACATCTTACAATCACAACATAATTTGGTCATGTCCAAGTACAAGTGAGATCAGAGATGCTAACGTGCACTTGTGTTATTGTCCGGGGCATCCTCTCTGTAGCTTGCTCCGACTTCCCGCACAAGTCTTGAGGCAAAATGTTGATAGTGTAACCGGTCTTTGACAAGAACAGAATCCGTCAAAATAGGTAAACATCTACCTTCTATACGAACTGTTGTATCCTACAAGTAAACAGAGATACAGGGTACATATATGACAAAGACGACAATGGATTGATCAGATCAGTGGTTTAATTGTTTACATATATTATTTCGGATAAGATCTCAAAAGATTAGTTTGTCAAATGGGATGCAGTCCTGCTAACAATGCAATTACAAGCGTCTAGTCCGTCATTCATAATCCAGCCGTCGTCCATTAGAGAATATCCGCGTCCATAATCCAAAGACCTATTCCATTTCCATATAACAGTATTAGCAAATTCAAATTCAAAAAGACAAAAAGTATACATAAACATAGGCTTGTTTCGCAAGAGAGAAGCGGTCAACAGTTTTCAATGATGCCGACAAGTCATCATGATGTTCCAAAAATATAAAATCCGTATCGCTGATCAGTATTCTTAATCCATGATAATCGTTGTAAAGTCGTCATCTAGAGAATGATGTATCTCAGTCACGCTTTGATTGTGCCTGTTCATATGAGCACCATGAGGATCTTGAAGGACATGGGTTCATACGGCCCCTAGCCCCGGGTTAAGCGGAATTAGACACAAGTTACGAAACGTAGCGCCATAGATCTTGGACGCTACGTTCGTATTTTGTTATCAGCATGCAATATGTATCGCCAAATTTGAGAAACATTGAGTGGAGGCGCTTGGTGGAATAGCCCTGTTTTATAAGTTTCTGCAACAATGTTTTGTGACGTTGATTAAAATCGTCACATTTAAACACAGGATCTAGCAAATGCTACTAAGCGAGATATGTATACGCCATATGCAGGTCCCACTGGAATATTACTATCCAGAAAGGATAGCTTACGATGTCGAAATTGTAATCATCTCTTTTGTCATAAAGTCGACGAGAGAGAATGCCCGCTTCATTTTTATAGAGATAGAGATCTAATAAGATGTGCCTGTAGGGCTATCTGTAGTTTCTTCAAATCCAGTGAAGGTGGATATATATCCTTCACTGCGTCATTTATATAGCGATTATCCACAGCGAGAAGATCGTCTATATAGCGTTTGGTGAATGAGAAGGAACGGGCTTTGAATGGATCGGTTTTTGAAAGCGCCTGCATATAGTCATATTCATAAGAGAACAGATACAGGTTAGCCAACAGGGGTGCACAATTAGTACCCATTGAATACCTATATGCTGCTGATATATTGTGTTGCCAAATTTCACATAGATATTTTTAATGAGAAATTCAAGCAACTCTATAAACAAAGAAACATCCCATGAATGATATCTCTTGTATGTAGTCATGTTTCAACGTCTTTTGGCACTTGGCATGAAGTTCTTTCTTCATCGTCATATATCTAAAATTGTGTTGCCTAATAAATGGACAACTTTCTCTAACCGAAACAGGCTCAGACAATAGTGCAGTCTAATTTCCTTGAATTAAATCAGTTTTCCAAGCAGGTAGCCAGATAGCTCGCTTCGGTTATAATCCCGATTAAAACTAGATTAGTCGGTGTCACAAAATATTTCTTTTTAGGATTAGGAGTTCATTTGGAGTACCGGTACTCAAACTGATTATTTAGTATGGAAAACCAAGCTTTCTACCAACCGTTCACAAAGCGAAAATTCCCCCGAGGACCCTGTTCGCATATCCATATACGTACTAGTCGACTGGACAACGACTCGTACGGACATGTCCGAATGAAGCCTTCAACCAGGCGGGGATCACATGATTAGCCGTTACTCAGATGAGACATTCGTCTACACGTCGACGCAGACACGCTACCAGAAAATGTTATACGTCGCATAGGTAATTCTAACGCGAAATCCAAAAAGAATTTCCACCTTTCTTTGGTTGTGCTGATAATGAAATTTGGCTTTACAGGATAGCCGGCATTTCAGCTGTTTTGAAAATAGTAGACTGCACTGTTTTATGACAAAGACAGTCGATCGTCAAAATTCTGGCAATCTGTGTGATGTTTGCGACCAACAAAACCTCCCACCCGAGATGACACGAACTCGTTTCGTGAATGCAGAAATGCAAGTCAACTTGAGGAAAAAAAAGAACAAAAACACACCTGATCGCCCAGTTCCATTAAAGTGATTCTGTAGCTCTGCCAGTCCATCGTCAGACTGTTACGATGGAAACAGAGAAGTGTTTTACCCAGAGCCTTTGCAAACGCCGTCATGGACTGTGACTTCAAGGTAGAACCGTCCAGATTTGAACAGTGTAACTGTTTGGTTAACACATTATGATTAGTCTCTGTGCTGCTGTTTTCGTACGAGAAGCAGTCAGCTTCTGTCATTTCATCTGATGACAACACTGTAACGAAAAACAAGAGTGTTACTCATTCATATCGATATATTATTTATTACATGTTGTGAGATTCAGGATTTAAATATTGTTTAAATCCTGCATCTTATTTGATTATAACATGTCTTTATTAAAGAAGAGCAATGATTATATATATTTTTATTAAATGAGAGCAACGATTTGTGTACGTTAGTTATATATTATATTAGGCATGATGGTATAATCGCATATACATGTAACTATATATTAAATGTAAAAGAAGGATTTCTGCTTCGCTATCTTTCTGTGTATGTTTGTTAGAATATCTTGCTCATATCCGATGTTAGCCTATGCAAATATATAGAGTACAGTAATTAATCTGTTTGTTTGGGCCTTGAACTCAACGGACATGCCATTGTTTCTCTGAACTGAGGGTTAATCTAAGTTCCAGATGATTTTAAGAAACTGATATTATGAGCTGTATTCAAGTTAAATGTAACGGTATATGATCTGTCCATTTAGGTCGGGACCGTACACGTTTCGAAGCTAAGTCATTGACCATGTTGAATGTATGTAGGGGGCGTGTACCAATCCTATTTTGCTGACCATGCTAAATGTTATTGGGTTGTGTAGAGAATTTTTGTTATTCATATCCTGAACTGTGGATGATCTCCTTGACTGGTCAAGTCAGAAAATGATACTCCAGGTTATTCAAATTTGCTATGGAAAATTACTGTCTTATTTTAGGAAACCAATATAGAAATTGGGGCTTGATTTAGTTGAATGAAAACGTGGCATGTCATCCACAGTGTTAGTCATATTAAATGTCAATTCTCCAGAGGTGTATAAAACTTGGCGTGAGGAGTATTTTCCTCAGACTTTAACATCTTGGTCTCCTGAGACATTCGGCGTTTTGTCTCAGAAGTCATATAACATATTGACTTGATATTTCGACTTCTTGAACCGATGGTGTGACCTACGGCTGGCTATTGTTTTGATTGTGTTATACCTGTATCGTTGGAACTTGGTGTGATTGAATAAAATCAATTTCGGCTTCATGATCTGATATTCTCGCTTCAATCTATTCTAGAGTGACACTAGATCTTACCTGCGAACAGTCGTTTTATTGGTTATGTGGTTATGAGAAAAGTGATAAAAACGGTCGTTTTATTGGTTATGAGAAAAGTGAATCATTGAGTGACGACGCTAGCCGTAACAACAAAACAGAAAACTCATTAAAATTTCTCATTGGCGCCCAACCTGGGGCAAGAAATAAGATTGCGGAGCCAGTCCGAGTGCATGAATTACAGACAATTGCTAACGAGGTGACAGCTTTGGTGAACTCCATTAGAGAAGACAACGCCACCAGCGAAAGTAAACTTCACCAATGCGATAGACTGCGAGGTCACGTTTCCGCCATCAGGAAATGTGATGGATGATTCCTACTGACGTCAGAGAGTTGCTGAATGAGTATCAGCATTTCGTTCGAGCTCCCCAAGATGTAGCCACAACTATAAATACGGTAACAACTTCAGCAAAAAGATGACCATGGTTTGCCAGGAGCCCAAGTGGCGACGATTTCACTGATTCCAAACAGCCAGGGACAGGAAGGTACCACAAAGATGATTGCACCATTTAAGGGGAAGATCTTCTCTTCAAAAAACAACAGTGCGATGTCAACTACGCGACGTCATGTTCAATCCATGATACCCGCTGGGGCAGAAGATTCAGAAAATGCGGACTTGACAATTGTGTGGCACGAAGGAACTGAATGGTATCTCTAAAATTCCGGAACTGTATTTTGAATTTGTCCGAGATGAGCTTTCGGTAACGTATCAGAATTTATTTCTTAACGTTATATATCCAACCGTCTTTGATATTCATTAAGTGCATGTAGCGGTTGAGTTGGAATGAGTTTTGCCTTGTTTAATTAAGTTCACGCTGTCGGTTTGAAGCATGGTTCTTTAGCTAAAGCTGACACTAATAAGGAAGAACAGGTAATACTAGCGAGGTTGAAAACCTGACGTGAGGATAATCGTTGAATGACTTTGTTTTATTTTTTTTAGATATAACCACAGAGTTAAGTCTGTATTTTTGCGTCATTTTAGTGAGATGCTTTTGTTAAAATTTGATAGGGTATAACTACATTGTGTATTTTGCGCTTCAAGTACTCAATAGATTTCCACGCTCTTGTCTTAGTCATGTTAACTGAAATGGTTAACTAACGATATGAATTGCAAGGCGCAATAGGTTATTTGAAATGAAATTTTGATATATTTAGGATTTTCATTATTAAGGGTGTGCATTATCAAATTTGAAGGTTATGTATTATTGAAGCATTGCCAATTCTGTGAACTCTGTGGTCTTACCTGAAAATAAGACATGAAAAGATCATGTGATTTTTTTTCTTGTGTTAGCTCTTACAGACGTTTTGTAAGATCCTGTTGCATTGACAATACTTAGAGAACATTTGGTTTGACCTTCTCTTATGAATATGACTATATGCAGGCGCTTTCAAAAACCGATCCATTCAAAGCCCGTTCCTTCTCATTCACCAAACGCTATATAGACGATCTTCTCGCTGTGGGTAATCGCTATATAAATGAAGCAGTGAAGGATATGTATCCACCTTCACTGGATTTGAAGGAAACTACAGATAGCCCTACAGGCACATCTTATTTAGATCTCTATCTCTACAAAAATGAAGCGGGCATTCTCTCTCGTCGACTTTATGACAAAAGAGATGATTACAATTTCGACATCGTAAACTATCCCTTTCTGGATAGTAATATTCCAGTGGGACCTGCATATGGCGTATACATATCTCGCTTAGTAGCATTTGCTAGATCCTGTGTTAAATGTGATGATTTTATTCAACGTCACAAAACATTGTTGCAGAAACTTATAAAACAGGGCTATTCCACCAAGCGCCTCCACTCAAAGTTTCTCAAATTTGGCGATGCATATCGCATGCTGATAGCAAAGTACGAACGTAGCGTGCAAGATCTATGGCGCTACGTTTCGTGGCTTGTGTCTGGTTCCGCTTGACCCGGGGCTAGGGGCCGTATGAGCACATGTACTTCAATATCCTCATGGTGCTCATATGAACAGTCACAATCGAAGCGTGACTGAGATACATCTTTTTTTGGATAACGACTCTAAAACGAATATTACGGATTGAGGGTACTGATCAGCGATACGGATTTGATATTTTTGGAGCATCATGAAGTCTTGCCGGCATCATTGAAAACTGTTGACCGCTTCTCTCTTGCAGGAAACAAGCCTATGTTTATGTATACTATGATTGTCTTTTTGAATTTGGTGCTAATACTGTTATATGGAAAATGGAATAGGTCTTTGGATTATGGACGCGGATATTCTCTGGTGGACGACGGCTGGATTATGAATGACGGACTAGACGCTTGTAATTATGACCGAACGAGAATAAATGGTCGAAAGGTGAGTTCGAAATTATTCGACAAGAATTCAAGCGAAACAGAGTGTTTTGAATGTAACCGAGGATTGCAAAACAGGTCAGATTAGCTAAACTATATAGTGGATTATAAATATGATTTTGGGATATGAAATGAGATTGTGGTGAATGCCTAACGAACACCCGCATGTTTCCCAGGTTGGATTAGTACCGCATTGGCCCATTCCCAGGTCATAACGTTCGCGGTTACGTGGATATTTTATAGAGAGTAACATTATGTGTAATGTTGGGAATGTATTCCTTTCGCAATATTATTTGTTTGATAAATCAGAGAAATTATTTTGAACGACGCGCGTGTTAGTCAAGTTACCTGCTCAGGTTAACTAACGGACTATCGACGGTATGTAATAAGGAACATTGTTCTGCAGAGGTTTTGATAAGTTAGATAAACGCGGTAAGAAATAGTCGACTGATGGTGATGTATAGAATATCGTCCTGATTTAACTTTTGAGGATCCTCAGATTGAGTCTGTAATGATGTTAAATGACGAGCTGGTAAAATTAACGAGTAATAGTGATTTATTTCAATTGCATTGCGTATTGTATCCAGACTGTCCGTCAATATATCTAGGCTTCTGAATGGGTAATGTAATGTCTTAACATTAAACCTTTGAAATGAGTTAAAGAGAGAATCCTGACAGGCAGTTGTCAGTTGAAGTGAAGTAGCTACATATTTTGTGTGTGTGTCCATTGTGTTGTATTTTGTATGTCGTTAAATTTGTGTAATTTGTTTAGAAAGTACCTATTCCATTTCATTGAGATACATAAAGATGTTACATTTTGATTTATGAAGTTGAATGTTATCCTGATCAGATAAATATTTAGTTTTCGTTGAACCTAAAGTTTGTATTCCTAATTGTATTGAGGAAAAGATTCAGAAACGATTTTCTCGGAGTTCACGAAGGCAAACATTTTAGATCGATAAATGGTATCTTATGTGCATCTTTGAAAGGTCATTTTCTTGAGGTATTAACGGTCGTTCAAAACGTTTGGATGTATCCAGGCATGTGCCTTTCGTGCCTGTTAACCCGATTCCCAATTTTGATGTTTTAAATTGAAGTTAAAGTTTATCTTTAACAGATAGCCCTTTAACTTTTCGGTGGGGAACGTATGTGAGATTCAGGATTTAAATAATGTTTGAATCCTGCATCTTATTTGATTATAATATGTCTTTATTAAATAAGAGCAATGATTATATATATGCTTATTAAATGAGAGCACTGATTTATGTACGTTAGTTATATATTATATTAGGCATGATGGTATAATCGCATATACATGTATCTATATATTAAATGTAAAAGAAGGATTTCTGCATCGCTATATTTCTGTGTATGTTTGTTAGAATATCTTGCTCATATCCGATGTTAGCCTATGTAAATATATACACTTGTGTGGCCAACAGAGTACAGCCATTAATATGTTTGTTTGGGCCTTGAACTCAACGGGCATGCCATTGTTTCTCTGAACTGAGGGTTAATCTAAGTTCCAGAGGATTTTAAGAAACTGATGTTATGAGCTATATTCAAGTTAAATGTAACGGTATATGATCTGTCCATTTAGGTCGGGACCGTACACGTTTCGAAGCTAAGTCATTGACCATGTTGAATGCATGTAGGGGGCGTGTACCAATCATATTTTGCTGATCATGTTAAATGTGAATGGATTGTGTAGAGAAGTTTTGTTATTCATGCCCTGAACTGTGGATGATCTCCTTGACTGGTCAAGTCAGAAAATGATACTCCAGGTTATTCAAATTTGCTATGGAAAATTACTGTGTTATTTTAGGAATACAGTATAGAAATTGGGACTTGATTTAGTTGAATGAAAACGTGGCATGTCATCCACAGTGTTAGTCATATTAAATGTCAATTCTTCAGAGGTGTATAAAACTTGGCGTGAGGAGTATTTTCCTCAGACTTTAACATCTTGGTCTCCTGAGACATTCGGCGTTTTGTCTCAGAAGTCATATAACATCTTGACTTGATATTTCGACTTCTTGAACCGATGGTGTGACCTACATCTGGCTATTGTTTTGATTGTGGTATACCTGTATCACTGGAACTTGGTGTGATTGAATAAAATCAATCTCGGCTTCATGATCTGATTTTCTCGCTTCAATCTATTCTAGAGTGACACTAGATCTTACCTGCGAACAGTCGTTTTTTTGGCTATGAGAAAAGTGAACCATTGAGTGACGAAGCTAGCAGTAACAACAAAACAGAAAACTCATTAAAATTTCTCAATGTGAAATTTTAGAGATCCTGTGATGGCTATAATAACATCAAGAGCAGACAAGGGGGTGTGGCGTTTAACCGAGAACAATCTCTCTTGCTGTGTAAAATCTACAGGGAATTATTTTATGTAATTTTATTATAATGTAATTTTATTATAATTCTCTGACAGTGAAAATCAATCTCTCGGGTGAGGATAGAACTGACGACTTTCTAGCCAATCTACGAACTGAGTTTACGAGTATGGTTTGAGAACAGCTCACTTGGTCGATCATATATTGTTTCGACTGAGTGAGTGAGTAGTAGGGTTTAACGTCGTTTTCAACCTTGTTTCAGTCATATCACAACGGTGCCTACATGTGCCAGAACACGAGCGTGCTCACAGTTCCTATTACCCTGGACACTGATCAGCCCAGCCAGTACAGCACCCGGTCACCCATCCAAGTATTGACCGAGCTTAACATTGCTTAACTTCGGTGATCTGACGAGAACCGGTGTGTCCACCGCTATAAGCCGTACCTTTGTTTCGACTGTCACCCTATGAGTTGAGTGTGGCATTAAACCAAATCAACCCCCCTATAGCTGGCTAAGTTATATGGAATGCGCATTCTTTTTGCACCCCCCATTAGTAACTTCCTTATACTTCAATTCCGTAAACCGAACTGACCATGCGTGTAGCATTCTATTATTAACGGTCTTACTTGATATGATGTGAAGATCCCAAACACTGGTATCACAAGAAATGTATATTGTTGAAGGGTCCTACTCGATTTGTCTGTTCTTCCCAGAACATGTGGCTAAAACATAAAGATTCCATGGTCCTACTCAGAATCAGCAGTGATTTTCATCAAAAATCACCAGAAAGGTCAGCTCAGAACTTGCTGGTAACAGTCCCCTAATGCAGCTTTATGCCAAAAATCAAGGTTCTAATGTCAACGGTTCTCCTTATTTTGCCGACGAAAGAATTCGGACGGACTGACTCACTCACTCATTACCGGACAATTTGCAAATGAGAGCCTACTTCGTAGGAACATTATTTAATCCCGTATTTACTGTCATTATGTTTTCTTTGTGGATAACAATACAATATGCCCTCGTAAATTTCGTTTTAATGACGTCCTCCGTAGTAACAATTGGGCTCTAGTTCAAGGTGGCCATTCACCGAAATATCACGTTGGTTTAATATGTCATATTTTAGATATACCAAAAACCTCTTCCACAGGTATACGAACTAGCCAGAGGTCTAATTTCTTAAGTCAATCGATGGTGTTCTACATCACTTTTACTCCTTTCACAGTGATTATTCAGGGGATATAACCTGCGTATTGACTCTTCAGATAAAAGTGACGTCAAACTGCGTCGACAAACGTTTGAAATTGATTTTCAGGTTGTATTATTTACTTTGAAAGTCAAAAGTGCACGAGTGACGTGAAAGAGCTTCGAATGAAGTCAATCGATGGTATTCTACATCACTTTTGCACCTTTACTTGTAAGCATTCACTGAATTACCTTGACTGTTTTCTCTGTATATGAAACTAAAAGTTTTTTGTGCACAAACGTATTTAGTTAATTTGGGTCTAACTCCACAAATCATTATGATTGTAGTTTTGTGACTGCTAACGGTGGTGGAGAATGAAGCTGTTAAATATTAGTATCTAATACTCGCTGAAGCCGGTGCTAGGGCGGTGTGATCATTCCATTCAAGATGTCCACATGAACAGCTACAACAAAAGTGTGGCTGAGACACAAATCATCATAGGCATCAGTTTTGGTTCTTGTGATGTTTTTAGAAATATACAGTCAATAAATGTGCCTGTGGGGTCATTTCACTTCTTGTCAGTACGACGGCATCTTTATCCATCACTCTTTTTATGTCCGTTTAATTTGAGTGGATATCGCAAAGATAGCGAGTATAGTAGGTTATATCAGCGAGTTAGTAGAGATAACGGTACTCACTGAACCTGTTCTTCACATCGGGGTCGTCGTTACCTATCATTCGCAAGCTGATTACATCTTGTTTTATGAACCGTAGAATCTCTGACCTTTTCGTTTTCACGCTGGTATCTTGAAAAGAAAAATATGCTACATTTCAGAGAAGTCAGTTTGCGACTGGGCT
>JAVTVY010048658.1:0-22239 GCA_036873755.1 Hanleya hanleyi
GTGGTGATTTAGTGTCCGACATCTCTTAGAGGATCCAAGGTCGTCCATCTGAACTTATTTCTTCCTTCAATATGTGATCAATCAAATGTGGACTGATAAATGAATGAGATGAGATGATACAGCAATTTGCAGATTTGCTGCGATGATACAAAAAGCCGCCCCCCCCCCCCTTCTTTTTGAAAATTTAGTTGACCACGTGCTGGGCCGCTATTAACGGCCCAAGCGTGGTTATCCCTTCTGACTGGACTGACATATCTCTCAGATAGAAGTTGGTGAACGTGGAGTTCGCCGTCCAGGCACAAGATTGGACAATGTCATGGAGGGACAGATTCTTCCATAATGGCCATGACGTGGCAATGGCGCGAATCTCATGAGAAGAGGCAGTCGACAACAGAGGGGGAGCGTCTATGGCCAATTGATAAGACCATTTAATGGTTTTCTTCAACCACGCGGCGATGGTATTTTTGGTAATGTCACGCAAAGCCGACGGGTGAAGAGACAGAAATAACAGGCGCCGAGAGCCGCGAGCGGAGTCGGTACGAGTAAGATAGTGGCGAATCGCCCGGACCGGGCATAACAGGAGGTCGTCTTCGAGCCCATGCACAAAGTCTGACAACGCAGGAATGGAGTACGATCGTTGAGCGCACGGACCTGAACGCACAGACTCATTTTTGGCAATAAATTCAGGAATGGGCCGAAAAGAAATACGAGACCAATCCGCCGTCCAGGTCATAGAAGATCTTTCAAGAGCATGAAGTTCAGATACTCTAGATGCTAAAGCAAACGCCGCCAAAAAGGCGGTCTTATAAGACACAGCTTTTATAGAAGCGGATTCCAAAGGTTCAAAGGGCGGACGAATCAGAGCACACAGAACCACACCAATATCCCATTTCGGTAACAGTTGGCGCGTACGGTGAGACTGTAGCGCGAATGAGCGCAAAGATATTATCGTTTAGACTAATGTCTACACCCGAAGTAAGGCGTAACACCCTAGCCAGAGCAGATCGATACCCTTCAATGGTGCTGATTTGAAACTTCTTATCACGATGAAGATGAAGGAGAAAGTCAGCTACTAGGGAAACAGAGGCAGAGTCGGGATCGGCATCCTGTCCTCGACACCAGGAGACGAAATAGGACCATTTCGCCTGATAGATCTGCGATGTGGAAGATCGATTGGCTGAAACCATCGTTCGTGCAACCTCTGCTGAAAAACCCTGGACTGCGAGTGCATCCTGGATAGTCTGCAAACGTGTAGGTTGAGCCACCGTGGGTTGTGATGGAAAATCCCGTGGGGTTGACGTAACAGGCTGGGCCAAACTGGCAGTCGACGTGGCGGGGCCGTGAGAAGCGGGACCAAAACCGGAAACCACTGTCGACGAGGCCACCACGGAACTACGAGTAGGATGATGCAGTCGTGACGAGAAATCTTCTGAAGCACTTCCAAAATCAGGGCCATCGGTGGGTAGGCATAAGCTAGGAAATTGTCCCAATTGATTGACAGGGCGTCGATGTCGAAGGCTTGAAGATCCAGAATCGGACTGACAAACAGGGTCAATTGGGCGTTGTTCCTCGTCGCAAAGAGATCGATCAGAGGGGACTCCCAGATGGTGGAGATCTGCTGGAACACCTCCGGATGAAGTTGCCACTCGGTCTGAAGAACGGTGTCCGGGCGTGATAAGCTGTCCGCTAAGACATTGAGCCGCCCCGGAACATGGCGGGCGTGAATATAAATATGATGAATACGAGTCCACTCGTACAGATCCCAAACTAGACGAAACATTGGTAGCGAACGGGTGGTTCCCAACTTGTTGATGTGCGCAATGACTGTGGAATTGTCCGTCGCTATGAGGAGAGATGAGTACATGAGACGATGACTCCAATGTTGCACCGCCAGAATGACTGCCTTCATCTCCAGAAGGTTGATGTGAAGACTGGCATCCAACGTTGACCATCTGCCGGATACCTGGAATATGTCCAGATGGGCTCCCCAACCGGTCTCGGACGCATCGGTGTACAGATGATGACTCGGAGCCGGAAAGCGGAATGGAACGCCCTGCATGACATTGAGCCGGGATTGCCACCAGACCAGATATGGATGAAGAGACGTCAATACCGGCACCGCTGGATTGATGGAAGGTGTCTGTAGGTAAGGATACAGATGATACTGTAGTGGACGCACCTGTAGTCGGCCGTAATGAGTTAAGTCCTGAGTGGAAGTGAGCAAACCTACCAAACTTTGCCACTGTTGACGTGTCCGTGACGTTGATGACAAAAACTTTCGGATTAACAGCTGAATTTTGTCCCAACGATCCTCCGGAGGGTATACTCGCTGATGAAGAGTATCGAACACTGCGCCGATGTAACGGCGAACTTGAGCCGGAACCAACTCTGACTTGAGAGGATGAGGAATGAATCCTAGATGCCGTAACACCAGAAGCGTGAACTGGACTTGCACGTTGAGACGGGCCTCGTCCGCCGCCCATAGAAGGATGTCGTCTATATAAACCTCTATCTGAATACCTCGCAAGTGTAGAAATGCCATGACAGGAGAGGTAATGCGGGTAAACAACCAGGGGGCTACATTGACCCCGAATGGGAGGACCTGCCATTCGAATCGACGTTCGTTGATAACGAAGCGGAGATAACGGCGATGACGTGGATGAATTGGAATATGAAGATACGCGTCCTGCAGATCGACTGAGGCCAGCCAATCCCGATGATGTATGCGGGCCCGAATCGATGAAACAGTCGGCATCTTGAAATGAGGGGGGATGGTGAGATGAAACTTGTTTAACACTTTTAGGTCGATCACCATCCGCATCTGGTGCGAGTCTTTCTTGGGAACCAGAAATACGTGGCTGTAAAACCCCACACTGTCCTCCGTCCGAGGTAACTCCCTGACAGCTCCCTTGTCGATGAGCGTGTTGACCGAAGACAGAAGAGTCCGCATGTGGTCCGCGGAGACTGGTAGGCGGGATGGGCGTGGCCACACAATGAGTTTGGGAAGGGAACGAAAAGTGAACAGGAAGCCGTGCTCCAAAACTCTTAAAATCCAGGCGTCATCCGTGATGAGACGCCAGTTGTCTACGAAGTATTGAAGGCGGCCGCCCACAACCGGATGACTGAATGAACGGAAAGCAGGAGGATGAAAAACTTCGGCTTGATCGGACACGGAACCTTGATAGTCATTTGCTGGAATGACCACCTCTCTTGGATGATTTCCCACGAAAGGAACGGCGACCTCGGCCTCATGGAGGTTTGTCGATACCCCGAAAACTCCCCCGAGCGCCTCCATCTTGATGAGTGGTAGAAGACCTACGACCACGCTTCCGGCGACGATCCGTAGACCCACCCCGAGTAATAGCCGCAATTAAGCGCGCAGTACGTTCTTCACGCATGACGGGAACAACAGCCTCAATAGTATTGTTGAAAATGGAGCTGGATGCTAATGGCTGATGAAGCAAATAATCCTTAACCATAAAGGAGACGTCCGGTCTGACCGTCTTAAGTAAGGCGTGCGTTGCGCTTGGAGAAGCGAAACGTACGAATAAGAACTGGCCTCAATAACTTGACGGTTAGCCTGCACTAGGGTTTCAATGAAACCCCGCAAATAAGCAACACGACCTGGAGACAAAGAAGTCGACCCATCGTCCAGGCGTAACTCAGGATCCAAAGCAATCCGCGAAGTAGCCAATAAAAACCAATCGGAGACTGAAGAAGCACGTTGGATAGCCAATAACATCTCTTGGATATCCTCCACAAAACTGGAACTGAACTCAAGGGGAGACGACTTTGAAGATTTAGAAATCTGCGATAAGTCTCGATCACGTTTGGGTGGTTTGTCAGGTAAAACGTTATCATGAAGTTCATGGCGGGCCCTGAAACGAGGCTTCTTGAATTTATTGTCATCTTGTAATTGACGATCAAACTTCTCTAAATGATCCACCCACGCTGGGGACGGGGCGCATGTACGAGGAGTCACCGGCTTGGAAGACATGAATGCAGAATCCGCAGCTGTCCGACATTTATCACTAGATGAAGCAACCTTGGAAGGGGCGGGCATATCCGGAACCAACGCTAAAAGCGCCTGCATTCTAAGCAAAAAATCCATCTTCGACGTATCGTCCGAATTTACTCGAGAGGAAGAAGAATCATCCGACGCACTCGACGAGACCGGAGATTGAGATCGAGATGAAGATAAATCATGATCCACCGAATGATCAAGGAAAGGTGCCCGATGATAATGAGCATGATAATCTTGATCAGAAGGAGCCGAAACCCTAGGTAACCGGTGAGAAGGATCAGGAGAATGAACTGTCAAAGCACGAGAACGGCGTACCGGCGACCGGGAGGACCGTAAATTAGTACCAAAATGAACCGGTGGACGAGAACTACGGATCGGTGAACGAGACCGTCGAACCGGTGCAATAGAACCACGAACAGGTGAAAACAAACGGCAAGATGGTAAACCCGAACGTCGTGTACGAGAACGTGAATGGTTACGTGAATGTCGTGTAGCAGTATGTGAATGATGATGTGAAGAATCAACAATCGCGGAAACTGGAGATCGTAGGTTCGCAACCTGAACACTTAATGGTTGAGCCGAACGCGCTTCCATAGATTTTTCAGCATTAGGAAAACTATATTTAGTTTTAACCCGTAAAGGAGAAACTGACATGCGACGTCGTTTATTTGATTTCTTCCTTCTAGAAGATACATGTGGAGAACCAATAGGTAAGGGTGAAATAACCTGGGGCACAGAATTCTTTTGTTTGTCGGGGACAATAGAATGGCCAGGCAAGACCGACCTGGTCTTTGTTGAACGTAACAAAGGAACTGGTTTTGGATCGACCCTAGACAATGAGTCTCCAGACCGGGTCAAACTGTCTAGCAACCTAGAATTATCATCGCGTAGGATTGTACCGCTTGGTGGTATACATACTGACGCGGGAGACACTGAGTCTTGACCAGCTCGGCCAAGATCTTCATTAGACTTCATATCATTAACCAAAGAAATTTCTAAGACCCGTCTGTCGATCTCCGACAAAGACGGGTCCTCACAAGAATGCAAAAGAAAAGCACGACGGGCCTGGGCATAATTCTTCCAGGCCGTCGGATCCCATAATACACACTCCGCGCACGTGGACGCATGGTAACACAAATCTTTACACGAGAAGCAAGCCGTGTGAGCGTCTAAAGGGGAAACATTTTTCCCGCACGTACGACACGGAATACAAGACGGAACTTCCGACATAATAATACAGTAAGTAAGTTCCGAATAAATAACAAACTCAACACTTGATAAAGGATATACCAGCGAGACAACAACAACTAATGTTGTAAAATTGCCTCTGAACACTTCCCTAGATGTGCACTGCTCGAGCAAACTGGAGAAAGAGGATTGGAATAAGGCTTACAATGACCTTTATAGTAACCACGCTGGATTGAATGGGAGAGCTCTCCTAGGGGCAGACAACTCCTAGGGGAGTTGATTTTTTCTTTTAACTTCCGTTTTTCTACGTTTGATTGTGCATTTAATTGGAGATAAAAGGCATTAATTAAAGCAGGTTTAAGACTTAGGTAGCAAATAAATAAAATTAGAATTGCCGTGCCGCAGCGAAATATATAACTGACCCATATCCATTACAAAAAGTGATGAATAATTATCTATAATTGAGATCTGCTTTGTATTTATCCAAAAATTAACTGAACTAATTTGCATAGGATTGGAGGAGCTACATGGTTTTGACATTAGTCGAGAGTGATATAAACAACACAACATGGGGACATTTTGCGCTGTGGATTGTTATCAGCACTCTCCATCTTACTATTTACGAGAGTTGAGGGAGAATTTCCAGGACTTCTGCAGGATTTCATACATGAACAGATTCGATAGGGAGAGGATCAGATTCAGTTAAAGGATCACTTTCTGGATCTGTTATTAATCAGATTGGGTACATCTCCAGTCACTGTCAATACATCGGATCTCTTGAGATTGGTCAGGCATCTAGATTAAATCAACCACAGTAGATGAATGTAGTCAAAACTGCTAACTGCTCAGTTGCTGGTACAGATCGTTGTCTAGTCGGTAGAGATCTACTTGAATAAACACTGTGTACACAGTTCAACTCCTTCGAGCAGAGGCAGATCAATCTTTCATGTAAGTATCTATTGTTCAGACATTTACATTACTCTAAAGCCTCCCATCTAGACTAACTCTTGTACCCAGACACACTATTGTTCTCATCTCATGACCCTTTCATGAATGTAAGGATGGTGTTTCATAGCTTCCGTGTTTAATGCATATTTACAATAGAACATGTAATTTCCCTCAGATTGTGAAGTAACCAGCCTTCTATAATAATAAATTGTGATGTGCCATATACATGTAATCATCTGGGGTCCATTCAGATCCTGGACTAACCCAGCAAGTCTTTATTCAAAATCCATTTTCCAGGCCTTGAAAGTCCTGGAATTTTAACTAAATTTAGTTATAGATTCTTGAAAGTTCTGGAAATTGAAGATCTGTAGTTTCAGACATGAAAAGAGGTATCAAACTGACTTGACACTGTTGAGAAATGGTTAATCCAGTATGTTTTCATGACATCCATCTTTTTTACCATATGAAACAATTAAATTAAATGGAAAATCCAAATGACAAAATTTCCAGATTTGACTACACTGGTACTACAACGGTCCTTGAAACTTGTCCTGGAATTTGAGGCTGAGCTGTATGAATCCTGATAGTAATCATATCAAGAAGACTGTCAGCAGGACAACTTGGTGAACCACCATTACCAACCTCTGCCCTCTCACTCTCTGTCTTCCACTCTGCCTTCACTGGACACTTGAGGCCAGAAGTAAGCTGATCTGTAAACAAGGAAACAGACATGTTTAGGAACAAATTCCATGGACATGTTCAAGTAGTCACCACTGTATGTCCGAGTATGGTAATCTCGCTAATAATTTGTCTCTCTAATTAAATTAGAAAAAGTCCATTTTTTTCTGTCTCGGTTAAAAATAATTTGTATTTTAAATTTAAATTGAAGTGGTAAATGCCAAGCCTTGCTTTATGTCAATTTTCAGGGGTATCCATTTGGATTCCCTTCAACTCTGTAGATGGGTATCCACATGGGTAGATAATAATTTGAAAGAATGACTAATTTATACCCACAACTTTATTTAATGGGAGGCTTGCACAATACAATGTAGCCAACGAATGGCCTGGATTTTCACTTCCTTTATGTCATTTCACACCTTTCTGATCCAGCTAACCACTCATTGTCCAGAGAAGGTACTTCCTAGGCTGTTCACCCAGTGTCTCTATTGTGCAATTCCCCCATTCTATGGTTCATGTATTCATTTGTCTTCTAGTAAAAAGCAGGTTGCACCATTCATGCAATTGGGATACAGAGAAAACAATTTTTACCCATTTTTTTGGGGGGGGGATATGTTTTTTATGGATATGGGGTAAATCTAATAACCCATGCATAGCTCTCGTATTTAGCCACAGCATTTGGCCATTGCCAAGGAAAATACTATGGTTAAAATGTGGGTTATTTGATAGAAGAAAATATACATGCCTCTAGGTGGCTAGGGGTGCATTGGCTATCCTATTAAAATTTACCGAGGACCAATTGTAATCAATTTTATGAACAGCCTTTTGGATATCATTTACCTCAATGATCAAAATGAAAGGGATACCCATCTATGTCAAATTCAGTCCTAATTCAATTTAAATGTTATTTCATATGTAAAGAATTACATAACAGATTTGTTCTGTGGTTCAAACTCTCTTTGATGATGTTCAAGCATTTTCTGAAGAGGAGGTATTCTTTAGCAAATGGGTAGTGAAGTTCAAATGCCAACCTCATCATTGAGTAGGACAGCAGTCTGGCAGACTTCAAACAATACAGAGACTGTTTGGCTGATTCAAATCCAAAGTCCAGTTTCAACTAACAGGGGGCACATATAGGGGTTCTGGACCCGCCAACAATCACTACTGCTTGTTTTGAGCATTAAAGTCCCCTTAAAATGACCAGATGCCATTAAAAGCACCATTAAAACTCTTCCATTTCATTTTAATGGCTTCATTAAAAAGATAAATTTAATGCCCACGTGTCATTAAATAATCATTAATTCCGTACCTCTAGTTTAATGACCATTATTCTTTTTGTCAAACAAAATTAACAGTATTTTAATGGAAATGTTGGCCATTAAAATAAGCAGTCTTATTTGACATATTCTTAATGCCCATTAATTTCCACAGAAGATTCATTAATTCTGTCAGTATTGAAATCAACAGAACTTTAATGCCTGACAGGGGCCATTAAAGCGTTACCAGTATATATGCTAATATTTTGATCCCCATTAAATTTCAATGAAATAATATCTTGAGAAAAATATTCCAGATATATTGTCCTTCAGCATGTAGTAAATGTTCAGAAAGAATGTAGCAATTTTAACGCTGATTTGTGCACATTATAACACTGTAAAATTATTGTTGACTGTTACTGACATCAGTTAGCTGAGCTGCATTATTTGTTTTGGACACACATACTACAAATCGTAAAAAAAAATGCTTCTCTCAAACAGAACACATGCTGAAATATGGCAGTGGCTGCTTTGGGGGAGTGTGCGATGCTGTAGACAGAATATACAGTCAAACCTGGTTTAAATACGAAGCTGCGCATCTGAAAACCCCTCGGCTCTGGGCGCCAGCCATTCATAATGCATTCAATTTAAAGCAAGACTTCAGGAACACCAAGCAGTCAAGTGATATACAGATTATGAAAAATTTTGCCATTAGAAATGGCCTAGAACGTTTCCATCCAATCAGAGAAACCGGTATTCATTACATAAGTCTGTTGATGCATCGATGATGTATACCAAATTTTACATCGAGCATTTGAAAATTATCAGAGATAGAGATCATTAATGATTTCGTATAAATTAAAGATGGCCGCCCATCCTTCCCACCACTCAGAGAAACTGATGTGGTGATTCATTGCAAGTCTCTTGATACATGGATGCTGTATATCAAGTTTCATATAGAACACTGAAATGGTATCAAAGATATACATCATTAAAGATTTTGCATAAATTAAAGATGGCCGCCCATCCTTCCCGCCACTCAGAGGAACTGATGTGGTTATTCATTGCAAGTCTCTTGATACATCGATGCTGTATACCAAGTTTCATATAGAACACTGAAATGGTATCAAAGATATACATCATTAAGATTTTGCATAAATTAAAGATGGCCACCAAGGTTTCCGCCCAATCAGAAACGCCAGAACTGTCATTTATCGTAAGTCTATTGATGCATCGATGATATATACCAAATTATACATCGAGCACTCGAACGGTATCAGAGATACAGATCATTAATGATTTCGCATAAATTAAAGATGGCCGCCCATCCTTCCCGCCACTCAGAGGAACTGATGTGGCTACACATTGCAGGTCTCTTGATACATCGATGCTGTATACCAAGTTTCGTATAGAACACTTCAATGGTATCAGAGATATATATCATTGAAGATTTTGCATAAATTAAAGATGGCCGCCAAGGTTTTCACCGAATCAGGGAAACTGGTTTGGTCATTCCTTTGACGTTTCTTGATGCATCGATGATCTATACCAAGTTTCACACTGAACAGAGAAATGGTACCTAAGATACACAAGATTAATGATTTTGCATAAATTAAATATGGCCGCCAAAGTTTCCAACCAATCAGGTCCAGATTCAATAGGGTTCTGGGTCATGAGCATATGGATGTGCAGTGCAAGTTTGGTGTGTCTAGGCTAAGTCGTTCTAAAGGTATCTTGGTAACAAGAAAGCTGTGATGGTTTCGCATAAATTAAAAATGGCCGCCAAAGTTTTCCAACCAATCAGGTCCAGATTCAATAAGGTTCTGGGTCACGAGCATACGGATGTGCACAGCAAGTCTGGTGTGCCTAGGGTAAGTCGTTCTAAAGATATCTTGGTAACGAGAAAGGTGTGACGGACAGACGGACGGACGGACGTACATGACGACGACAATAACCTTCGGCCAAATTTTTGCCGAGGGGTAAAAAACCAACATGGGGAAACATCTGGTCGTGAACATACCATCATGCACTGAGACTTATCCAGTACTCTCAAGTGGTAAGACAGCAGATAATTTGTCTGAGAAGTAAAGAATACCTGTTCAGTGGTAGGACAGCCAATAATCTGTCGGAGAAGTATAGAGTACCTGTTCAGTGGTAGGACAGCCTATAATCTGTCTGAGTAGTATAGAGTACCTGTTCAGTGTACCTGTTCAGGGGTAGGACAGCCTATAATCTGTCTGAGAAGTATAGAATACCTGTTCAATGGTAGGACAGCCTATAATCTGTCTGAGAAGTATAGAGTATCTGTTCAGTGGTAGGACAGCCAATATTCTATCTGAGAAGTATAGAGTACCTGTTCAGTGGTAGGACAGCCTATAATCTGTCTGAGAAGTATAGAGTATCTGTTCAGTGGTAGGACAGCCTATAATCTGTCTGAGAAGTATAGAGTACCTGTTCAGTGGTAGGACAGTCTATCATCTGTCTGAGAAATATAGAGTACCTGTTCAGTGGTAGGACAGCCTATAATCTGTCGGAGAAGTATAGAGTATCTGTTCAGTGGTAGGACAGTCTATCATCTGTCTGAGAAGTATAGAGTACCTGTTCAGTGGTAGGACAGCCTATAATCTCTCTGAGAAGTATAGAGTACCTGTTCAGTGGTAGGACAGCCTATAATCTGTCTGAGAAGTATAGAGTATCTGTTCAGTGGTAGGACAGCCTATAATCTGTCTGAGAAGTATAGAGTACCTGTTCAGTGGTAAGGACAGCTATAATCTGTCTGAGAAGTATATAGAGGCCTTTCTGTTCAGTGGCGGACAGCCTATAAATCTGTCTGAGAAGTACAAGAGTACCTGTTCAGTGGTAGGACAGCCTATAATCTGTCTGAGAAATATAGAGTACCTGTTCAGTGTACCTGTTCAGGGGTAGGACAGCCTATAATCTGTCTGAGAAGTATAGAGTACCTGTTCAGTGGTAGGACAGCCTATAATCTGAGTAGTATAGAGTACCTGTTCAGTGTACCTGTTCAGGGGTAGGACAGCCTATAATCTGTCTGAGAAGTATAGAATACCTGTTCAGTGGTAGGACAGCCTATAATCTGTCTGAGAAGTATAGAGTATCTGTTCAGTGGTAGGACAGCCTATAATCTGTCTGAGTAGTATAGAGTACCTGTTCAGTGTACCTGTTTAGGGGTAGGACAGCCTATAATCTGTCTCAGAAGTATAGAGTACCTGTTCAGTGGTAGGACAGCCAATATTCTGTCTGAGAAGTATAGAGTACCTGTTCAGTGGTAGGACAGCCTATAATCTGTCTGAGAAGTATAGAGTATTTGTTCAGTGGTAGGACAGCCTATAATCTGTCTGAGAAGTATAGAGTACCTGTTCAGTGGTAGGACAGCCTATAATCTGTCTGAGAAGTATAGAGTATCTGTTCAGTGGTAGGACAGCCAATATTCTGTCTGAGAAGTATAGAGTATCTGTTTAGTGGTAGGACAGCCTATAATCTGTCTGAGAATTATAGAGTACCTGTTCAGTGTACCTGTTCAGGGGTAGGACAGCCTATAATCTGTCTGAGAAGTATAGAGTACCTGTTCAGTGGTAGGACAGCCAATATTCTGTCTGAGAAGTATAGAGTATCTGTTCAGTGGTAGGACAGCCTATAATCTGTCTGAGAAGTATAGAGTACCTGTTCAGTGGTAGGACAGCCTATAATCTGTCGGAGAAGTATAGAGTACCTGTTCAGTGGTAGGACAGCCAATAATCTGTCTGAGAAGTATAGAGTACCTGTTCAGTGGTAGGACAGCCTATAATCTGTCAGAGAAGTATAGAGTACCTGTTCAGTGGTAGGACAGGGCCATCCTTAAAAATAAGTTTGTTGCGTGTAACCCGACCGACTGTCCAAAAATCTGCCGACTGGAAACTTTTTTCGACCGGTCATCTTTTTATTTTATTTTGCAATGTCAGAATTATCTCCCCTATCTCCTCTCTCGGGGTAAACGTATGTAAAACGTTCGCCCAGCAAAAGCAAGCAGGATTTCACTCTCCAGTAGTCGGCGATGTGAGCTTATGTCACACGTTTTGAAGGCATATCCTCCATGGCCCAGTCCGTAGGGGAATGCAGTTTTCGTCGACCACGTGTATATGGCGGGAAGTTCCCCCTTCTGTTTTGTGTTTGGGTTTGATGGAGAGTCGAGAGAGCAATAAACACATTGAGAGGCAACAGCAACACAGGATGGGAAAAATATTTCAAAACGGTTGGTTATTAAAACCTGCCATACAGAGCTCTGTCGCGAATCGACGTGGAACGTAGACATGTTTAGGACTGCCACCACCTCGTGGGTCCATACACCGACAGATTCTGAGACTGACGATGTTACAACAACAACGATGTTTGGATTTCTACTTTTATCCGAGAAGACTTCAGTGTGCCTAAATGCAGATAATCTATACTGCTTTGTTGTTTAACCGAAACTTTATAACCCGCTATGTCGATAAAGCTATGGATAGTGTCGGTGGCTTCAGCGGTCTTGACAAATTAGACCCATCAGCTTAATTTTGACGTTCCGATGTCGGCATCAAATACGCTTGTCAGAATTCCACCTCGGACTAAATTCCACGAAAAGACACAGGTTAGAAACATAGTATTTGCCTCATTGTTGTCAGTAAATTAAATTACGATGTATTTCTAATCTGAATAAAGGAAGTACCTAAGTATTCAATAAAAGCACACCATAAATTTGCGACGAGGAAGGGCGGTAATGATGTTAATGATTAACTTGAGGTAAGTTTCTCAACTCCAAATGGTAATGAACAACCTTCTGTATAACACTGAGAGGATTTTTTTCTTTCCTGTCACAATTTTGGCAAAAGTGTGTCTGATAGTGGTATATGTAAATTTTTTTTTTTTTTGACCAGCTAGTCAATAGTCATTGTCAAGAATGTGACTGTTCAAGGATGTCGATGTCTTCTAAGAAATAAAACGGTTACACAAGCCTGAATTTAAGAATATCTTGCTTTATACCTTGAAGATAACTAGTTTTCTATACTGAAATAATTTTGCTGCCAGACAAAAAGTATTTTTCAAATGACCTGCTTAGTATCTGAACAAAATCACACTAACCTCTTCCACCCTCCCCAAAAGGAAAACCTGATCTAAGACAAAAAAAAAAATTACCTACCTACCGACCCAACTTCCTGAGGTAGGGTCGGGTTACAGCCACCAAACATATTTTTAAGGATGGCCCAGCCTATAATCTGTCTGAGAAGTATAGAGTATTTGTTCAGTGGTAGGACAGCCAATATTCTGTCTGAGAAGTATAGAGTACCTGTTCAGTGGTAGGACAGCCAATATTCTGTCTGAGAAGTATAGAGTACCTGTTCAGTGGTAGGACAGCCAATATTCTGTCTGAGAAGTATAGAGTATCTGTTCAGGGGTAGGACAGCCTATAATCTGTCTGAGAAGTATAGAGTACCTGTTCAGTGGTAGGACAGCCTATAATCTGTCGGAGAAGTATAGAGTACCCGTTCAGTGGTAGGACAGCCAATATTCTGTCGGAGAAGTATAGAGTACCTGTTCAGTGGTAGGACAGCCAATAATCTGTCTGAGAAGTATAGAGTACCTGTTCAGTGGTAGGACAGCCTATAATCTGTCGGAGAAGTATAGAGTACCCGTTCAGTGGTAGGACAGCCAATATTCTGTCGGAGAAGTATAGAGTACCTGTTCAGTGGTAGGACAGCCAATAATCTGTCTGAGAAGTATAGAGTACCTGTTCAGTGGTAGGACAGCCTATAATCTGTCAGAGAAGTATAGAGTACCTGTTCAGTGGTAGGACAACCTATAATCTGTTGGTCCTCATCCGAGTAGTTCTCCGCCAACAACTGGGTTATCTGTTGAAACGTTTGTTGTATGTGGCCCTGTGGTAACAGACAACACTCATCATAACCATGGTAACCACTTGTACTTTAGACTAGGTAACAAATTTAAAATTTTACAAGTAGATTTCATGTTATTAAGCTAAACTTACCTCACTCAATCATTCATTGCCTTCGGTGTTCACACTGAATCAATAGTGAAGAAAATGAATTCTCCCTGAGATCTCGCCCTGTAGTCTCACGCATGTGCAAGACCACTTCCTCCTCCATCTGAGCTCCACCTAGACTGAAGGTGTTACCCAGAGGGGCAGTCGGGTGGGCATCACTTAAATTGAGGTGAGTTTAGCTTAATAACATGAAATTTACTTGTAAAATTTTCAGGTTATTTCCGCTGAAACTGACCTCACTTCAATTACTTATTGCATGAAAGATGGTGGGCATCACACGAAGTGACAAGTGACTGAGTGCGCAGCAGAGATGTCAGAAAAGAAATCAAAGATCTTCTCAACCAGAGAATCTAAGAGATCACCAGTCCATAGCAACATAATTTGGAACCATGGCCGTGCTGGCCACTACAAAACAATGAGATATACGACATATATGTGCTCGTGGATCTTTTGAAGTACCTTCACAAGAATTGCTGGTAGTGGGGGGGGGGAAATAACATATGCCATTCCAATTGGAATTCTAATCCATCTAGATCAGAACCCTAAATGGGGCATGGTGGATAACCGGCATATGCCATTCCTATCAAGGAACTCATGCACTTATTTCAAGAAGCTCCCTTAATTCAAAGAAAACTTTCCAAAGGACTTCTGTGGACAATTAGATAATCAGGGGTCATATATTAGTCTTACACTTTGTGATTTGTAGAAATACTTAGATTTTCGCGGAGCTAGAGAGTGAGTGAGTGAATAGAATTCAACGTCGCTTTCAACAATATTTCAGCTATATCACGACGAACCAACTAAGCACCACCCAGCCCCGTTGTGTTCCTGCTACTTCAAAGAAGAAATCTTTGAAGCAGCATGAAACCAGACACCCTCCATCCACCCTATAAAACACTGAAGACAGCACACAAGACACAGACAGGACGCTTACATGGTGCAATAAAGACAAGTGATATTACAGTGCTAGACATCACATTATCAAGTTCCTGTTGCTTCTCAGCAAAATGCATTGAAGCAACAGGAACCTGAACCCTTCGTGGAGCTAGATGACAATACCAACTCTATCTTGCAAGGTGAAGATGGAGGAGGAATTGGTTGTGTGCATACACGAGACTATAGGACAAGATCACAGGAAGAATTCACTTTCTTCACTAGTGATTCAGTGTGAACACTGAATGCAATAAGTCATTGAAGAAAGGTACATGTAATTTTAGGTGCAAATAACAGCAATGCTAAAAGCCACTTAAAAATGTTGGTTCATCTTTCATGTAATGGCCGCAAAACAAAGGAGAAGGATAGAGTTTCTGGGTACAACAATGCGTTAAGACATGTGGCTTTGTAGTAATACAAAGGCCTAAACAATATAGGCCTTACACGAAATACATTTTGGAGGCATATTCAGTGAAACAGAGTGTTAATATAACAAACACAGGAAGGAAGCAATCAGAGATTGCTCAATTGTATGCCCCCCCTTCCGCTTTAATCCGACACTGCCCCGCCATTGTTCTGTTGTTTATTGGTTGGTGGAGGCCTAATTTGGATAATTATAAAAATTCTGTTTCTGTCACTTTTTTTGCCATGCCTCACATAATACATATTCCAAGTATCAGCCAACAAGTGATAATACGATACTTGTCCATACAATATTAACAGAGATCCAGCCCTACAAGTCTCAAAGATTTGAAGAAAAAAGGGCCATAACTGTTGAAAATATGTGCGAAATGTGGAGAAACTTCACGCTGCACAACTACAGGGCACTGACCACATATCCTGCAAATTTCATAATTGTCCATACAATATTAACCGAGATCCAGCCCCGACAAGTCCCAATTCACACAAATTTGAAGAAAAAAGGGCCATAACTCTTGAAAATATATGCGAAACGCGGAGAAACTTCACGCTGCAAAACTACAGGGCACTGACAACATATCCTGCAAATTTCATAATTGTCCATACAATATTAACCGAGATCCAGCCCGGACAAGTCCCAATTCACGAAGAATTCAGGAACGAAGGGCCATAACTCTTGAAAATATAAGCGAAACGTGAAGAAACTTTACACTGCACAACTGTGGGGCACTGACCACATATCATGCAAATTTCATACTTGTCCATACAATATTAACCAAGATCCAGCCCGGACAAGTCCCATTCACAGTGATTTCAGAAAAAGGGCCATAACTCTTGAAAATTATACCGGAACTCGGAAAAAACTCAACGCTGCACATCTACGAGGCACTAGCCACATTCCATGCAAGTTTCAATCCTGTCCATCAAATATTAACCAAGATATTGCTCGGACAAGAAATTCGGACGGACAGACGGACAGACAGACGGACGGACGGACAAAGCGATCGCTATATGCCCCCCCTCTAGTTAGAGGGGGGGCATAATAATTGAGAAGTGGAAATCCAAAGAGTCTTTGTATTCCATGTATAACATGCATTGCTGAAGTCATTCAAAGCTTAAACATCAAAGGGTTCATCTTGTTCTTTTGGGAGAGTTATCGGCATTACATCTTTTAATAAATCAAACATAATGATTATCAGATATATCTTTTGCATTGGGACCAGTTTATATAGTTGATGAAAATGAACCTAAAAAATGTCAATTCACAACAAAGAAATATAGCTTGTGATATGTATTAAGCAAAGGGTAGACTGATGTAGCACACCTTGATTGGTTTGAAGAGAATCGACTCTGTATCCTTGTTCGCTAGATATAAGGCCATACTTCTCCTGATGGAAGGCACGCGGGTCTTTAGCAACTTATATGTCTCTGCCACCACATCTTGTACCTTTTCTGATGCGGCAAAAGGCTGACGTGACAGGCTCACTCGTTGAGTACCTTCATCCTTCTGGACCTTCATTATTACTTCAGACTGGGTATAAAAACACACAACCATATATGTAGAGTCACTTTTATTTATGAATTGTTCAAAACTATATCTCTTGGTAAATAATCAGTGTCAGTAAACTCAGAAATTGTAATGATCATAGATATTGCATCTTGGATTCTTTTTTTTATATTACAGAGTGCCTTGGATTTCCTTATGGTTCAGTTTGGGTTGTGTACCTTTAAATACATCAGTTCAAAAAGCAGGTACTGGATGTAGATTAATTACATATACAAACATTACTGGCACACTTGTGAAAGAGCTGCTTCTGAAGAACAAAATGCAATCGATCCGAAGTCTGTATCTCTCATGGTACTAGAGTTACGGCTCTTCAAACTTGCGTTTATTTTGCGACAAAATTGAAGATGGTGGCCAAACCACGTGACCTAGGAGCCAATTTTTTTCATATTCGTGATCGCCATACGGCAATGCATATATGTAGTCACTTTCCCCATCCAAACTGGTGGTAATACAATCTTAATTTCATTGATAGCTTAGTTGGAGCTTAAGTAAAGAAACTGAACAAAGTGATCAGAATTATTTTGCAGGAATGCTAATCCAAAGTTTTCTGAAAAAAAAAGCCCCCCCTAACCCCCCTCGCATCTATTTTTGTTTCCAAAAGAAAGATGATCATTTGTTTATGGGGCCTTCACAAACACTGGCATTGACAGATACAAGTAATTTTATATAGCCTACCCTTGTGAGGAAGTTTTGGACAGGACCCAGGCACTGGTGAGATACACTGTGTATGAAGTCTTCACAAGTCTTCTTTAGTTGGTTATCCACATCCTTCTTGGAGTCGACGAAATGTTCTGTAACCTGAGGAGTTCCCTGGTGTGGTACAATAAAAGGAGGTATTCAAATACAGGAACAACATCCCCAAAACAATACCTTCAATGGCTGAATTCAACCAGTTTGTAAGCTCTGCTGTGGGACTCCCCACCCATGTGACCAGTTTTGTGTATCCTATGTGTGTGTTGCGTAGATTATTAATATCTGGAGTGACTGTCTGCCTAAATAACATTAACTCAATCTTAATAAATTAATATCCCATCACTGCTCACAGCTCCCCAATCGTACATGTCGCTAGCATCTTATGTACTTCAATTGAATCTGGTGTTCTGAGCTCCCATACCATGGACATTTAATAGCATTATGACATCATGGTCGCATCTGGACTAATCCACTTGCAGTCGGGGATGGGAGATAGGGTGACCGTGTCTGTTTATCTCAATGTTTACACCAAAGACCAGTCCATATATCTACCCCGTATTATGGTGGCACAATGTCAGGACCGCGACAACATGAAAAGACACCCCGCCAGCCGGCATCTTAGTCAACCAAAAATTCTCTATCATCAATGTTCCCTTCGAAGCACTATGAAGCGTTCTCGGGATTGGTTGACACTGTATTGGTTTATATCGATTGTGAACCTTGAGTCAGTAACTGTGACAGTTTAAACTTGCTTGAAAGTTAAGTGATCAAGAACAGTGTTACATTCAAGGGAGATAACTGAACTGTAATTTTGAAATGACACTAGAAAGCAAGTTGCTTCCCTTTAATTATCAGCCAATCAGAATTCCAGACAATATTTTCTGCAGAGTGAATTGTGTTGTTGTTGTAAGCCATGTGCTTTGAAAGACATCTGAAGATGAACTTCTTGTTTGTAGACTGTATTCACGAGGAAAAATGAGTCAAACATAAGTTTAGCATCTGAGATATACTTTTAATAATGGTTAAAAGACCGTTGAGTTTGTTTTAAGAGTTCAGTTTATCAGTAAGGAACAAACAGTGTCATTGATGATTTTGGTCAAAGTTGGATAAGTTGGATAACAACAACGACAATTCTTGTCAGTGCTCTGTTACTGAATGTGTTTATTTTTCATTCTGTTTAAGGTTTTACCTAGTCAAGAATAAGTGATGGTAGCATTTTACAGTGAGAGAATAAAATCTGCTGTTTCTGAAAACTGACTTGAGTCACTCCTAAGGAACTATCCCTTCGAATACAGGCTAGAGTCTACAACAGTAGGATCTATTCCAATACAGTAAAACTTTTGCCAGTGGGAGGCTAGAGTGACACTGCAAGTTTTGTTCAAATCCAGCAAACAGTATTATAGCAGTTGGAAGAGTAAGTGCCAGCCACATACTGAAGCAGCTCTATTTTATACAAACTCTGGATTTAAAGTTTCATCATGGATGATGTAGATGAACTAAAAGAGGCTCGTAGTCAGGCCAAACGTTCAGTAACAATATCTGCAAGAAGACTTGTTACATCAGCTGAAAGACAGAGTGACATTGAAATTCTTAGAAATCTCATGACTGAGATGGAAAAAGCCTATTGTGATTTCATGGACATTGATGAACAATATTCAGACATTGTCGGCAGTGGGGACTTGCACAAAGAACACCAAGTTGTCGGCGGCCTTGATCTCGCACAGTACAGAGAATCTGTAACAAGCACATATAACAATGCCAAGGAGAAATACAGGTCCATGAATAAATCACCAAACCCCATAAATGCCACACAGACTTCAGGAATAGCAGACTATCCTGTACACAGTGAATTTCCACATACATCATACAGTGAATTTCCACATACATCATACGTCACTGCAAGCAGTATGCCCTGGGCCACAGGCGCAACAACAATGAGTAGTATGTCATGGGCAGGCGGGGCAACTGTGCCCCCAACAACAATGTATTTCGGACCGTCACCAAACACAAACTATCCTCGCATGTCAAGCGCATCAAACTACAACAGTCTAATTCCACCAAGACAACATTCTGATAGGGGATATCGTCCAGCTTCTCCATTCCTTGCTCATGGCTCGGCATTTAATCCACAACTAGTATCACCCAGCCCAGCACCTATGTCTTATCTACACTCCAACAGAGATATCAAGCTCAAGAAAATATCTCTACCTACTTTCTCCGGAGAAAGAAAGGACTGGCCGGAGTTTAAGGCTGTGTGGAGGGAACTTGCAGAGCGTGCTATTGACAGCAAAACCGCGCTAGCTCATGAGTTGAAGCGCTCTGTAAAGGGCGAAGCAGCTCAGAGAATTAAGTCAGTGTTTATAACAAGACCTGAGGCATATGATACAATGTGGAGAAAACTTGAAGCCTATTACGACGATACTACAGCCAGTGTACAAGCGGCATTAGAAAATCTCGCAAAGTTAAAGCCTGTCAGAGAAAATGACTTCAAGGGTTTGGTGACATTAGTAGATGAAGTAGAGTCTACATACAGTCAACTTCAGGAACTCCGACAGGTCAGTGTGTTATCAATGAGGGATGTCGACCAAATCGCTGCTCTTCTTCCTAATCACCTCAAATTTGATTGGATAAGAAAGTATCAGAACTTATCACCAGCTGAAAAGATCAGACCATTCTTTCCATTCATGGAATACTTGGAAACAGAACGAGAGGCGGTCAGTAGACATGCAGAATTACAGACCGAGAGAAAACCTCCACCTGAGCAAAACAGATACAAAGGAAGAAACCAACACACATTCTCCCACCAGAGTGATGGACATTTCAAAGAACAGGAACAAAAGAATTCTCGGCAAACATTCTATACCTGTGCTTTTCACAAGAAAGATACCATAAAGCATGACACACAAGAGTGTCATGAATTCAAGAAGCTTGCGCGTAATAAACAATTTGAACTGCTGAAACAAGTGAACGCGTGCTTCATATGTTTTGGAGATCACAGAAAAGATAAATGTCCAAACAGAAAACCTTGTGTTACCTGCAGCAAATCAGACCATCATCACCTTCTCTGCAAAGAGAGAGAAAATAAATCTGCAAGCAGTTGTTCGAACCACACCAAGACACAGACACCTACTACTGTCATACTCAACACACAGTTGTCCTTATACCCCATACAGAGAGCTGTAATTCCAGGCAAGGGGAAGAAAGCCACAGTCTTTTGTGACGGAGGATCGAATACCTCCTATATTACCCATGCAGCGGCAAATTCTTTCCATGCGAAAAAGATCAACAAATTCACACTGGATGTAACAACAATGGGCAACATACAGAAGACATACGACACATGGCAGTATGAAATAGGTCTACAGACGCAGAGTGGAAAAAAGGTTACAGTCAAAGCATTTGGAATGGACAGAATCACAGGTCCTGTGAGCAAGCTTGACATAATCACTCTTACCGAATTGTTTCCAGACTATGATGTGAATCTGTTACAACGTCAGTCAAACACTGTGGACATTTTGCTCGGATGCGACTATTTTGGTCTTCACCCAAAACAGGAGATCGCTCATGCAGGTGAGAATCTCAGCATCATGTCTGGTGAACTCGGCATATGTGTTCAAGGAACGCATCCCCGTCTCCAGGAAGAGACGACAGTTGATACAAACTTGGCCAAAACAGTTCATGATACTCGTCTGAAAGTGGAAACATTTCATAGCTGTAACTCTTACTCTCACCAAGAATTCACAAGTCCAAGTGTTTGTCCAGCAATTCAGAAGTCGTGCACAACTGATCTCTTGCCATCTGTCCCTCAAATCACCAGGAATGAAATAAGTGAACACATATCACGTGACGTGAATGTTGCTAGTATTCACACGAATACAAAAGAGCAGATTCACACATTCATCAGAGGAGAGGAACTATGTACAGAAACAACACCACGGTGTGGTGGATGCCGCTGCGGCAAATGTCCTACGACTGGACATACATATTCATTCAAAGAGGAGCAAGAACTGAGAATGATTCGTGATAACCTGTCATATGATGAGAGTAAACAGTGCTGGATAACAAGCTATCCCTGGTTAGTTGATCCCAACAATCTGCCAGACAACTATGGTGCAGTGCTAGCAACACTAAGAAACACAGAGCGAACACTGCTTAAGGATTCACAGTGGGCCGAGACCTACAAGTCACAAATGCAGGACATGATTGACCGTGGCGTCGCCAGGAAGCTATCTGATGAAGAGATAGAAAGCTGGACTGGGCCAACATTCTATATCAGTCATCTTGCAGTGGTCAACACTAAATCCAATTCTACACCTGTTCGCATTGTCTTCAACTCCAGTCAGGTCTATCAAGGAACTTCATTGAACGCCAGTTTGGCGAAAGGCCCTGACTGTTACCTCAACAATCTTTTGGCTCTTTTACTGCGATGGAGGGAACAACCCATTGCAGTAGTAGGTGACATCAAGAAAATGTTCAATTCGGTCCATCTTCAACCACT
>JAVTVY010048659.1:0-24983 GCA_036873755.1 Hanleya hanleyi
CAAAGTTTGGCATGAATTTCCGCACGGTGTTTGGTCCATTCTCATAATACTGATGTACTCAAACTCTATGTTCAACCCACTCATATATGGTATGGGCAACCGCAATATGCGTAAAGCGTTGTGTCATTGCATCCGCAAAAACATCTGTCTGATAAAAAAATGTTGTCGACAAGACGATTTGGTACATACGATTGCCACTGTTACTAGCCGAGCAAGACGTTTTAGAACGACGTGACGACTTATTGGCGAAGTTATTCGTGGTTCAGCTGTGACAATGGTTGGTACATTTGTTTGCTTATAACGTAACTATGCCATAACGTCATCATGAGTCACCACGTCAAGTTTGTTTTTCGTTCTGACAACATGCACTTATTATGACTCTTATTGTTGAACGCGACGTTAAACCGTAATTCTCTCTCTCTCGTTGCGCATTATCCAGTTCGGAAGTATGACTTTTCCCCCATGATCAGGTTCATGGTAACTTCTTCCTGTGTAAGGACGTCCACGATATGGCTGTTATCTCTACGTTTTATGTGCTATTTCGACTGGTGCAGTAAAGAAATAAACTGCCTTCTTGGAGCCTGTGACGTTGGTCCTTGGGATATGGCGTTCTTGTTTATACTGTTGTGGTCGACCAGCAAAAAGATTGAGCGCAAAGCATACAACCACATAAGCAGACCTTCAACTGAAAATTAATCGTAACATTTCAAGCAGCTTGTGCTGTAAAGTGGGGGGTACTCAGTCGTGGGAAGTAATCAAAGTACTACAGTCTATGTTTCCTCTGCTTCATCCTTTATCTTGGCCGTAGAGGATGGGGTATGTCGATTCGAAGCAGTTCCTAATGAGGTCGATTCGAAGCAGTTCCTAATGAGGGCAGTAAGACGTGTGTTATCCTTATGGTTAAATCTTTGTGACGATCGTCTCAAGGTGTGTCTAAAATATCTCTGTTTAACATTCGTAAGAACATTTTAGTTTACTTTGACGCTTCTGAATTAATGCGTACACTCGTTAGACCGTGTCATATATGTCATGCGTGCCCTTAGTGACCAAAATGGGTAATCGTGGAGTTACCATTTCACATGGATTGCAGGTGACCACTATACAGCTGGAGATCGTTGCACGAAACTTGCGTAAGTTACAATCGACGTAAGGACTTACACGTGCGTTGCGCTCACACTACGCCCGACTCTACAAGCGTTTCACGAACTTGACGCAAGGCAGACGTTATTACATATCCATTTACGCAATGCGTAAGTTCTAGATTTTCGCCTCTGCAATAAATATCACTTAGAATTTATGTTTAATTAGTATTGGATACAAAGTTTCGACCAGTGTGCTATAATCATAGCCGACTTTGTGAATATTTAATCTCGATAATTACACGTCAGAGCAATCTGCGTTTGAGGCTAAGGATCGTAACACTTGTATTCGCTCTTTTGTGAAAGGAGGTGCGAAATACTGCACACTGCCTTTCAGAGATCTTCTAGGGAGAGAAAAAGAAAAAGAACGACCATTTTCTGACTCCAAAAGTATTGTACATTTTATAAGATACATAAAATTTGACAACTACGTCATTAGATTATTCTACTACAGGCATGGTTACATGCAACCGAAGTTGCGCTCACGCTAAGCATACTCTCTGGCAGACTTAAAGTTACGCAATAACTTACGGCTTTGCGTAACTTTAAAGGCTTTGTGACACGGGTCGGCGTAGCTACGCTCACGCTAAGTATGACTTACGCACGAACTTAGGCTTACGCACAGTTCGTGCAACGGTCCCCAGAAATCTGAGCCAATCCTTCGACAAATCTACCCGTCTGCTCTTCATCCTCTTCAAGAAATTGATGTAATGATTTGTTATGTTAATTTCCGTCGGTGTAAAAAAAAATAAATAAATAAATAAAAATGTCCCGTATGAATAAATGTCCGATGTCGTATCGTCGGAACTCTTAGGATAACCCTGGCCTGTCTTCAGAGGTCCGCCCGTCCTCAGAGTTCGTAACCCCGTATCCTGGCAGTTTCGCCTGTCCTCGGAGTGCCACTGGGAGCTTGCCAGTATTTGTTTTCGTCCTGAACAACATAAATGCAATAAATTCGTTCAGATAATTAAGTACCACACGCGGGCAACGATTTGGTTTAAGACTCATGAAATATAATTGACAAAAGATCTGTTGCAAGTTGTAGTGTTAGTCTTTTGTCCAGGATATTACCTTTTCAATGGAAGGTCTTAGAGCAAAGCCTTGCCCACACGCGTGATGGTATATTCTACTGGAGCCAGCACTACAAGTCCGCATTCTAAATTGAACCGCTGACTCTGCAGAGAGGGCTATCCTCACTGACAGTGAAAATCACACCAAGTCATGGGTAGATCTAATTGAGCCAGTAACTTCCGAGTAAAATCATCATTCAAGAGCAGAAATATTGAACCAAAATTAATTCCAATTATCCGGTAATGCATTCGAAGAATTTTAGTCTCTGGTAAATCAAAATGGGAACATTTACAACCTTTGACAAATCATAGTTGAAGGCCTATATATCTACGGGGTCATAGATTTACAACTTAAATTCACTATTGTCATTTTATCTTTAAAATTTTGGTTCAAGCTTACCTTGTTTACAATTCGTTTCACTATTAGCCTAGTAACTACAAATATCCATTTTATTTAGAAACAGTTTGAATATTCTTCCGTGAAATAAATACTTTAATGCAGAAACATACTTTAATGATAACACTTGTGGATTTTAGTTTATACAACTTTTATTACACAAAGTCATGGTAAGACAGTGCGCTATGCTCATGGGTGTGTCCCTGGAATAAATCGCTTTAACAGAAAACGTTGCGGTTTCAAATAAATATAACAATTATTCGTTACAGAAAGCATTGCAATACTATGGGTATATATTTCTGATGCAGCTTGCCGGTTGCAGTGCTGTAATTTTATATTACAATAGCTTGATAAAACGAAAGAACAAAAGTAAGAGTTATACTAACAGGGTGTCGTCAGCTGTGATCAGTGTCCGCGCGAGTTGGTGGGTAAGCATTGAACAAATTAAAGGCCGCAGCCTGCATCAATCGATTCCTTTTGTTTCCTCAATATATCTCTCAATAAAATAGATTTTAATTCTGACCTGGCGCTTTCTAATGATATTAAGTTGATTTGCTTTCCATAATAGCCATTACATTATTGACAAAATTGGAAATCGGGCAGCCACTGACAATTTGAAAGTTTCGTTTTGTTATCGTTCAATTTCAGTATTGCCTACAACTTGGCAAGCTTATGTTTTATTGATAGTGACAGATTTCATTGAAGTAATTCATGATATGCTGTGACATGTACCAAAACGTGTGTCTGATCGAACATTTTTATCACTGTACAATGAATATAGGGCCCACATTCTGGGCTATATCTCAAGTACAACGAAAACCTGAACAAAGGACCTACACTGGGTCTATTCAACCAGGACTAATTTTCAGACAACAGTTAATTTCAATCAAGTTCAACCTATAACCCTTCTCAACAGCCCGGCCCGTCTACCAGTACAAAAGATTGATTAGATAATTTTGGATTTAAAATCCTTACCTCGCCGACGTATAAATTGATAATGCTATAACACTTGTGTCAATGACATCAAACTAACCTTGGATTTATTTAAGAAATAATGTTTTCATAAGCGTGCTAAATCGTTAATTTACACACGGTTAGTGTGAGAAAGTTAATATTTTAGGGCAAGGGCGAATCTATTGCACTACTCAAATTGACTATTAACAACGATTACAATGAAAGATTGAAAAATATGGTAAACGTTCACAACCTTTCTTCGTTTTGTTGAAATGTGCCGTCCGCCTCAGTTGGCAGGGTGTCAATATCATTGGACGAGTTTATGTGGTCTCTCAGAAGGGGGAGCAGTGAAACGTAAATGCAACAAGCCTATTTGTGTGGCATTATTAATCAATCACGACGAAACCGACAGTTAAACTTGAGATGGAACCAACAGTTAAAATTTACGTCTTTAATAAATATTAATTTACAGCTTTTTCTCAAACAATGAAAAATGTCGGCAGTATTTATTTAACTAGGAAGGAAATTTATGTTCACGGTTCTATTAGAAACATTGGCATTTTGGAAAAAAAACCCTGCCAAGAACAGACGTGAAATTACAAACATTTGATGTCGTTTGTAATTTCTGTGGCCTGTAACCGACATCACATCAATGATAGACACACCCGCCTGAAGCAGAACCGTGGCAGTTGTTGATCTCAAGCAATGATTGGCGTAACGGGTAATCTTTAGATGTATTTATTTATAAGACTTGATTATAATATAGAACGAATGTGATACATTTAAATATCCGTATTTCCTATTGCGTTTGCCTGCCAGATCTCTTAATTTCTCATCGTCAGCGGAGAAAAATATACCTTCGTTCAGCTGGTCACACTCGTGTTGTGTCTCATTTAAAACAGCAAGAAGATATTCATCACCTGCGTCTCTCATGAACTTTTCGATCTCCGCTTCTCTAGATAATTCATATCTGAAAGCACGTCTTGTTTCTCCTGTTGATCTGTTTCTTGTGTACACTCGTATGTCCCAATTGGTTTGTAAATATCTGCGAATATACATTTTCTGCCTTTAAAATAAAATAAAGTTCCTACTTGCAGGGTATCCATTCTATTTGTTTATTCGATTGTACATGCAGGCAGACGAGACTTTGTCCTGCCTTTCATTACCCGCCCTGTGAAATGGATTCTCCCGAGCGAACACCTGTGCGTTTCAAGATCACGGGTGTAGATTTCATACGTCACAAAGTTCTTACCCGTGCTAAATCGTGTAATAGATGCACGGTTATCAGTGTGTAATAGGTGTAAGTGTTATAGAATACAGGTTTTAGCACGGTTATTTGAAATCAACACGCGTCAGGTGCAGGTGTTCATTGAGAGATTCCATTTCACATGTCGGATGAGGAAAGAGACTACTGCTTCCATACAAGTATCAATCAAATAAAACAAATAAATTACAAGATGAAATTCCTTTCTCAAGTTTAAGGGAGTAGAAGACGTTCATTTTTCTGTTCTTATGGGGCTACAACACGGTGATCTGTGGGATTATTCAAAATAAGCTGGATTTCCTAACGAAAGTACCCAGACATCTAAAAATGGGATATAAATCAACAAAAGACACAAAAGAACCATTTATGCGTTTTACTGGTGGTTCGATAGTGTGACCAAAATGCTGGCATTTTAGATTCAACGGTAGGAAGCTGCAAAGTGCTACCGATGTTGAAAATTATGCCCCTGACATCCCCCAAAATTCACTCTTAGTCAATTTCAACAACAAGGAAACTTGTAAATGATTAATAAATGAATCTCTAATAATATATCATGCCACCATCCCGAATCCCCGCCCCATCCCCTCCAGGAAATAGGACTGGAAAGGCTCAGTTTATCTGTTATACTGTTAATATTTTCTAAAAATGTATGGCGTACCCCGATTTTTATTACATATTCAACAACAACTATATGTGTTTAGTATTATACAGCAAAACGGAGAAAATTTGACCTTGGGAAGTTTAATTTATTGAACATCAAACAAGAAAAAAAAAGTTGTCCTATGTATTCGATGTTTTGGCTTTTAAGTAGTATACGTGCATTTGGCGGCCATATTTTTTTAATGAGTATGATCATTCCTCATTAATTTCATGGATCATCTTCTCTTAACGTGAAGAAAGAATACTGAAATTTGAAAAAAATCCATTCAACCTCTAGAAATGAACGTCCTCTACTTCCTCAACTGTTGTTTACATCGTGAAATTGGGTAACAAATCGACACAATAGAGATATATCCACCAAAGTTCCGTATCAATATCACTCCCCATCTGAGAGACCACACAAACTCGTCCACTGACATTGGCACGATGCCAACCGAGACGGGAGCACCAGTGGACGAGTTTATCAGAGAAAAGGGAGAAAAGGTTGTCAAAGTTTAAAACATACTATCAAGCTTTCATTATAATCTGTGTTGATAATCAATTTTGGTAGTGCAATAGAATAGAAATAATGTTTTCATAGGCGTACTCAGTGGTTATTTTACGCACGGTTATAAATTTTAGGGCGCGGGCTTTGCCTTTGCCCTAAAATATAAATTTTCCATCACTAACCGTGCGTAAAATAACCATTGAGCACGCCTATGAAAACATTATTTCTTAATCTTATCTTTTTAAATCCAGTCTCAAGCATATTATACGTTGTTATAGCCCAGCACATGTCCAAATCTAACATTTTGATCATCATAATGAATAATTTCCATATAACTTTCCATCATATTGAATGCATTCAACATATATCAAATTAAAAAATAATGTTTTCATAGGCGGGTTCAATATTTATTTTAAGCACTGTTACTGTGGAAAAGTTTGTAAATTTTAGGGCGCGGGCAAATGATAGTGTCAGCTGTGTGGAAATTACGTGGATATATATTTTCTTGTGTCGCCTTGTTAATCAATTTCACGATGGAAACAACAGTTAAACTTGAGAAAGAAATTTCATCTCGTCATTTATTTGTTTGCTTTATTCGGCTGTTACTTGTATGAAATCAGACGTCCCTTTTCTCATCCGACATGTGAAACGGAATCAACCAATGAACACCTGTACTTTTCGAGTGTTGTTTTCACATAACGGTGCAAAAACGTGTAATAAATGCACGGTTAGCTCCATGTTATTGACACAGGTGTTATAGAATATCACGATCGGTTGCATGTCCGATTAGGCCATCCCGCGATTTAAAATTTGCTCTTTTCTAGATGACATCTTTCTTCTTTTGTTTTTGTTTTAATTGAAAAATGTTGGCTCCACAACACAACGGTAAAATAGCACGAGCCTGATATTTACATCCTTAGCAGAGTAGATTGATCTGCGCTTGAGTGCTATCGTCGCCTTCGCTCAATGATATAATTGAATTTCGGAAATAAAGATTTATTAACTCTGAAACATTATTCTATGCAAATGTCCTCTTATATGGTCATAATCTAATGCGCCAAATTTGACATTTGAGAGATATTTCATATTTTTATTTGAACGGACCTATTTACATATGGTTCACATTTGTCCAACCTTAAAAAAAACACACGGCGTCTTATTAAAAAAATACTTTCTAAATGTTATAAACTCTGGAAGCAACAGTTCACGGCATGAACGTTTCTCCGTGAACTGAAGGGGCACATTCACACTGAGACTACACATTATGTTATTTTCTTCCAGTCTTCAGGTGCGTATCACATCTCAACTCTTCGTATATAATCGCTTTTTCTAAACATCCTCGGCCCTGCAGGACTGTGGATGTCCACATCGACAGATCTGAGAGAGTGGCCATACAGTGCAGTTTACAACACCATCACAATGGACGCTTTTTGCTAGATAGTCTGAAACACGGCATGTTGAAACGAAGTTCTTATTATTGGCTACAGCTACATGAAGCGAGGTCAAAAACTAAAAATCCTTAAAACCTCCTGTCTATACGTTCAAGTGCCTAGGTCAAAACTCATCGTATTCAACAAACACGTGTATGCTGCAATCAAGCCTGTCCCCAGAATTCCGACCGGAACTATGAGGACAGGCCTGCGTTATCCTCAGAATTCCGACTGAAACTCTTTTACCCCGGAACTATGAGGATACGATACAGGCTCCTATCTTTCAACCTAGCTGATACATGGCATATTAGGTACAATTAGTACTTCTAAAATCACATAGTACAGTGCACGGGTGACGTCTCAAGGAGAATAATTATGTCGATGTTACCACATCCCGGCAGGTAACGTCCATGTCTCGGCCATTCATGAGATATCAGTCCAAGAAGTGTAAAATGTGGTACGAACGCAGTATTGGTTCAACATCTGGGTGCACCAAACCAATGTGCACTCACTGTAAGTATGCTTGTGCATACATAAGAAAGGCCAGGAAAAGAAAAATACTGGAAACACCAACAAGAAAATACCGACGAACACAAATAGGTAGTAATTATGGATTGAACAAGCTTACCCCCGAAGTAAATCATTCCGACTACAACGCTTGAGAAACTCTAGACACCAAGCAAAGAGGAAAGTTAGAAGATTAGAGAAATTAATGAAAGAAAAAGATATAACATTATCTGTTGGACAGTCAAATGAATTGTCTCAGATCGTAAATAAAATCAATAAAAACTTCAAAGATGATTTGGATGAACTGATCAATATCGCGACCACCAGTGTGGACAATCAGAAATTATTACGCCAGAGATGGGAATTAGATTCAGCCAGACGCCAGGTAGTTGATTTAGAGACTTTTTTTAAGGACCAAGCTCAAAATAAAACCGGAGACCGGAAGAACAAGTGGTCCTCTGTTACATACAGAATGGCATTGGCAGTATACTGTAGAAGTCCTTCAACACCCTGAAAAACTTTCACATACTGCAGCTGCCAAGTATTCGTTCTTTGCAGACCAGAACCTCAGAGTTTTTAGACAATCCTGGCATTAATCATGAATATTTACAAAAGCAGTCGGCCGAGTACAAGAGAATGAAGGAAGAAAAGGCAAAGATCGGTGAGAAAGTGCCTTTCGGTGAAGGTGTTCTGATTTTTGATGAGGTCAAAGTGATAGACAAAATAATGTGGAACAGCAAGAACCATGAATTTGAAGGACATTTTTAGCAAGAGCAAAGGTACTGATCAAACTCCAAAACCAGCTCAATACATGCTCCAGTTTTTGTGGCGAGACCTAGCCTGTAACTTTGACGTCATGGGACCGTATTTCTCCCGTCAGGATTCGCTTGAACATAAATTTATGCTAGGATGTGTTCTAGAAACCATGAGAGTATTCCAAGCCTATGTTTTTTCTGTTAAATGTTTGGTTTGTGATGGAGCAAGTGAGAACCTCGCTTTGATTAAGACAACCCTAGGTCATACCGGTGTATTCAGTTATAAAACAAATGATGATGGAACAAGGGATTTCATGATCAATCCTTCGTTTGAGAACCCCTTCTTGTATGGTTCAAAATGCCACTGGATTATATGTCCTTCTCACCAGCTGAAGAACATGATAAATGCCCTATTTTCGTCTCGAGAAATGGGACCGAAGATGTTTAATCGCAACAAAAATGATTTTGGTTGGAAGCAGATAAAGGACATGAAAAGCAGGGAGGATAATCGCTACAAACAGGGCCAGGTGCGATTTGTTCCTGGTCTGTTGGACTCATATATTGTTAGAGATTCCTGGACAAAACTCAATGTCAAACCCGCAAAACTAATGCAACAAGAGGCTGTTCTAGCAGAACTGTATGATTATAGTGTGTCAGGAGCTCCAGATGCAGGTTCCACATTGAACACTTACCATTTTCTCCGCGCTTGCAACCAACTATTTGAAAATGGTTTCTTATCAAAGGTTAAGGTTGATTCTCTCAATAGCAATGTGTTAGAATCTATTCGGAGTGGGTATAATCATTTTGAAGATTGGATAAAGGAGGTCATAGAAGCTGACCCAGATTTTAAGCCAAATAAATCCACACAAAAGCAATTCCTGGCTTGGCAAACCTGAGATTTACTCAGAATTGGTGTGTATGGTATACAAATCCTTGCAGAAGACTTCTTGAGTAACCATGAGGGCTACTACTTGGTATTATCTCGTATCAATGGTAGTGTTGTAGAAAGTCTCTTTTCCCAATTTAAGTATGCAACAGGAAGTAAACTATCCTCTGTAAATTATAGCCAAGCTCGAAGGAGTGTAATGCTGAAAGCCAATGTTACTGGCTCTTCTTCCTCAAATAAAGATTATCGCAATGTACCTTTGTACATTAGAGAACGAAATATGTAACTAACTTGTAAGTTAATGATCAGGTCACAGTTAAGTGACATGATGGAGAATGACTACGGTAATTCCTCTCAGAATAACCTATTAGTTTGCAAGTGCCCTAGATCCCAAGGTAACAATGTCTATATTCATATCTGTATTGAGTTCATGGGATGTTGAATGAATCAGAAGCCATTGGCTGATTGAATTATTTTTATCACGGAATTATCTGGGCATTGGGCAGACAAACTGCTGGATTTCCGATACAATATATTTGCCTCGATAGCAGGAGCATTGACACGTGAATTTGTAGTTCCAAGTTTTTTCTCTTGTTCCTGTGTCTACCAAATAGGAAATATTTTGAATCAATTGTAACTGGACTATTGTCGACCTGAAATTGTCAAGTATTATCATCAATGCAAGCATAATGGTCCTTTCTTCGATGTAATAATTTGACACTATGAACGAAAAAATACATGCGTGTCGATGCACCTGCCATAGCTGTCGGGGGGCAAATCTGGTGTCTGAGGATTGACTTCAATTCCATGATTGAGAGTCCACATTCGTTTCCTATCAATCATTCATACTGAAGAAATGAAATAAAGAATAAAATTGTATGTAATGAAAGAAATCCTTGGTTGCCTTTATTTATCATTCTTTTAATGTGTATGCATTCAGGACACACCAAATACATTTGGTGTGAACTCTACTTGCAGCTGAGCACAATTTGTGTATGTGGTTGTCATGGTAACCAAATCAACGGGTTTTCCGTTCAGAAGCAGTTGATGTCTGTGCTAAAGGATAAGTTACTTTTACATATAAAATACTCCTTTGTGTATGATGGTATTAAATGAACCTGATCCTTCTTTTTGACTCAAAACCTGCCAAATTGATCGAAATGTGCTTTTTCTTACAACTGAAAATCCAATATGGTACCAACATAGGCTCGGAAGTACATGTACATGTTGATCGGACAATGTTCAATTTTTATACAACTGAGCAGCCCAAGTTTTTTTAGGCTGATATTTCACTATGCGAGTGACTATGCATGCTATATAAGGAGGTGTGTTGCCTACTGAATTTGTTATGTGCATACAGAGAATTAAGTTTTAACGTCCGGTTCAATATTTCAGCTATATATCGACGATCAAACAAAATTCTTACTTTAGTCACACAAAACAAGTGTCAACAATCCAACAATCTAAAGCAACATATTTAAATTTGTACATACATTAAAATTTATACAACAACCCGATTTCTCTCAAATAACCTAAAATTGAATCTTCTTTTACTCGACTAAAAAGATCTAACAACGTAGCTGCTCGATAAAAAGAATCTCTTACATTACAATCTTAAAATCTATACTCAGTCAAAATTTGTTTCTCTCTGAGATTCTTGGAAATACACCTCGGGCAGTGATCAATGCATATAGAGTTCAAATGAGCCCTCGTTAATACACTTGTCCCTCATTATAATGCTTAACTTGGAGGACAAATTTAGGGGAGTCCTCGTAGCAGCTACATAACATATTAGATTTATATATTGGGGGACATGTAAAGTGTCCGTGCTATACTGATCCATTAAATGAACTATGTTGTAGTGAGGAAAAAGTACTTCGAGCAAAACATAAATTGTAATACTCTGTTTACTTCGATATGGTGTACTCTACATCAATATAACCATCACTCACTTCTGATAGGTTTTTATCAAGGTAAGGACCAGGCAGATGAACATTGATGACTTTAGTAAACTACCCACCCCCCCCCAATACTTCTGATAAGTTTTTATCACAGTAAGGCCCAGGCAGACGAATATTGACTTGTTCAACCCCCTCCCCCTCCTTCTTCACCACCAGTCACTTCTGATATGTTTATATCACAGTAAGGACCAGGCAGACAAACATTGATCACGTTGGTGGGTCAACTCACTTCTGATAACTTTTTATCACAGTAAGGACCAGACAGACCAACGTTGATAACTCCTCACCTCGCCCCCCCGCTTCCACCGCCCCTTTTGATATGTTTTTATCACAGCGAGGACCATGATTCAGACAAATATAAATGACATTGGTCAACTTCCCCCAAATCCCCCTCCCTAACCACCCCTCACCTCTGATAAGTTTTTATCACTGTAAGGTCCAGCCAGACAAATATTGATGACCTTTTTACTCCCCCCATGACTTCGGTCAACTCCCTCCCCCCTCCCGCAACCACCACTTACTTCTGATAACTTTTTATCACAGTAAGAACCAGACAGACCAATATTGATGACAACTCCCCACCTCCCCCCCCCCCCCCCCACACTCAACAAATCAAAGTAAGGACCAGGCAGAGGAATATTGATGACTTTGGTCAACTCCCCCCCAATTTGAAAGTTCGCATAATAACACCAAATAATTATTCGACGTATTCTGACAACAGTTTTGTCCGTATTCTCTTCCTTTTTGGTCTAGAGTTTCCAACAACAGAAGGTGTACATGTACTGCTTTTGCTGTGGTGAGTTTCATCTGATGGTTCTACAGGTCTCGCCAGATTAATATGAACATTCGGTTCCATCTGCATTGGACGATTCGACCCTTTCACCTTGGAAATTCTGGCATTTACTGGCTGCTTTCCCCTTCCTTGCCTTACAGCTGCAGTGTCTAATGTTTTGACAGTCCGTTTACCCTTGGACGGTTCATCTTTCTTCACCGTTGACTGCTTTTGTTTCCCTTTACCCTTTGCGGCTGCAGTGAGAGCAAATAACTTGTCACGAAGTGTCTGGCCACCTTTGGTTAAGCGTTTCTCAACCTTCTTGGCCTGCATTTGTGTATGTGCTGAAATGAACTCCGCCAGTCTGGCATGTGCAAGCTTCCTGACCCACTCATCGAAAAACATTTTTTGTTGATCTGAAGGGACATTAGGGATAATAACATTGCTTGCCCGTTTGAAGGACTCCCAAATGAACACTGTATTCCGTACTTCTGCCATACAAACCTGGAAAACATAATAGATGTAGGAAGATCAGGAGCATGAGGGTAAAATTTCACTTTCTGTGCGCAAATAGGTAAGATTTTAATATGGGGAGATATCCTGTTTTTCTGTTATAAAGCTGCCCAAACAGACATTAAAATGGTGATGGCCATTACCTTTTATTTGGTGATAAATGCCTGTTCACCCCTCTTCAAAGGTGACTGTATCATTGTATCACTTTTTTCAGAATCACTCTATAAAGGTAGATGACCTAAAAATTGTACCCATTGCCCACCACTATCAAAAGGTGATGGTCATCAATAATTAAAGATGATGGAATAAGGTAAATTGCTCTGAACTCATCAACTTTTTGGGGGGAAAGCCAAGCTTTAAATCTAAACTACTGTGTACAAACAGTGAGGCTGAATAAAGTTCAAATGTATATATTTTGAGACCCCAAACCCCTTGCAACAAGGCGTAGATCGTGGTGGGGAAACAAGCTCTTGAAATATTGGCCAAGTTTGTATGTCTTCAGCTGTTTCATCAGTTCATCATTCCACCATGTTACCTCTTATTCAATTTAAATGTACCTGTCCCTCCCCACTCTTGTCAACTACATGTATTTTCAAACAGTTTGATAACTGTGATGAGCTGATGTCTTCAAACATCAATGGCCGATTAATTTCCATTGTTTACCACCATCATCTCCATACAGGTCACATGATCAGCATGTTTCACACGACCTGTAAGATGGCGATACCAATGAAAATTCTGTCAGCCGTTGCTGTTTGAAGACTGCATCAGCTCCTCACGGCCATCAAACTCGATAAAAATAGGGGACAGAGAGTGAGGAGGAGTTGTTTTATTGTCTGATAGAGCTGTATGGCCCATAGAGCTTAGTGACCCCAGACTGTACATGTAAATTAAATAAGAGGGAGCATGGCATAGTAATGGAACAAATGACGACCTGATAGCTTGGCTATTGGAATATTAAAAAAACACAAACGAATTTGTGTTAGATAATTTAATTGCGCATAGTGCTTGCTGGAAACATCCTTGCTTTGACTACAGAGCAGGGGCGCTCTCAACTGAAACGTGCCATGCCATTTGTGCCAAATAAATATGTGAATAATCATAGCACAGAAATCGACATGGACAAAGTCCTCATCATGAAGGTGAAACGAGAACTTTGCACCTACAGAAGTATTGAACATGGAATATTGAGTGTCTGTGTGCCCCTTTTCTAACTGGTCAAAGCAGGGATGTTCGTCAGACTCTCAGTTTACCTTCAACATTCCTCTTCCAAATCGCTTATAACTCTCTTCAGTTGCATATTTCATGACAATATTATTGACATTCCGAAGGAAAAGCAGTAGGCTCATTTTCGGTATAAACAGGCCCCCTCGATCTCGGATTCGGATACCCACAGGTAAATTACTTCTTGACTTCTCTGTCTGGGACATTCTCAATGAGAATGTCATGTCATACATCTGCTGAGCCCTGTTTCGCTGCTCTGCTGTTAACGATTTGTTCACTTTTCTCCGTTTACTGACCTTCCATATTTCCCCTAGACACCCCCCACCAAGTGATAACAATCCTCGTGTTGCTTCTGGTGTAATGCTGTTCGAGGAAGTCGCGCTAGGGTTTGTCTGTCCACTGGAACTGGCGCTGGCTTCTACATGTGGATCTGCAGATGATGATGCACCAGCTGTAACACTCCCTGACACGTTTTGCCCGTACGTGAACATGCTATGGCACAAGAAATTGTAGATGTTAGTTTTATCAACTGAACTGAAGCTCTCATTCTTCATTATTTCACTGCTCCCACATATCTGCCGAACTCGTGTAAAAAAGTCGAAGGTAAATGTTGAGTACCTTTTCTTCTTTGCTAATTCCTGCTTGCGCGCGGTCTCGTACTGGTGTATAATCATTTTGACAGTTCTGAGAATAGTGCCACTGTTTGTCATAGTGTCCCACGCTTGTTTTCTTTGTGTATTCTCTATGATATGCAGTTCAGACTTTAACAATTCTTCAACTTTCCGCATTACAAGATCTAATCGCATCTCGAACATCCCTCGCTTATTTTCGTCACTGGGCGCCGCCATATTGTCAAGATGCTGCAGACCGATAGAGGGCGCTTGCCATACTGGCTAAAAGCGAGTTCCCGCCCGACCGACAGGTGGCGTTAGTAAATGACGTAATTTAAAGCGGCGCCTTTCAGGGGACAATGCCTCAGCTAACCACTATATGGAGCTTGCACACTTCTCGGTATGGTAACACCTAAACAGTTAATTTCCATATTATTAGGGGAAAAGTACCAGCCGGCAACAAAACAAAATTCATTTAATTAATTTAGAAAAAATCTTTTCAAAATAAGTAAAACATTGACACTGTACAATACAATACCTGGAAAATGGCCACTGCATTCTGATAGTATATTTCGAAATTTAGCATTAGACTTTCTTAGTTTAAACATATTTGATTACCTCAGTAATAGAAATAGGATTGGGGACAAGTTCTAATCAACTTACGTGCCCTCTCAGAAATTACATACAAAGATAAATAATCACGCGGCAAAACAGACATTAACTTCGGCATACAGACTTTCTTCCACATTTATGTGTAAAATGTGAACTTTTTTGTAATGAAATAAAAATAAAGTTTTGTTTAAAATACATATTTTAATAAGTAAAAAAAACAAGAAAACTATGCTCATACTAGTAAAATCCAATACAGGGAAAGTAAACAGTCCATGACGGGAAATGTCCGAAGGGAAAATGTTAGCCAAGGGAAGTGTGTGCGCGGCGATTCTCCTCTCGGACCTGGTATACGAGGACAAAATGGCAGTCGACCAACAATTACATGTCTTTTCTAATCTCTCGATGTCTTTGGGGTGATAGTTTTAAATATGTCTTTGCAATAGTCATCATGTGCCCGAAGTGAACTGGGGATATCGGGGAAGGCAGATCGGTACTTATACGCTGTGTATTAATGGTGGGATGGTGATCGTATTGAAGATGCGGCTGATGATTCAAGACAATTTCCATACAATTTAAGCTACGGCCCTGGCATAATGGGAGACAAGGCTGTTCGAAGGTTGGATTCAAGATTGCATGCCGCCCTCGACGCGCCGAAAGCAAGGCATATTGTGTTTCATTTTCGATAGATTTTTCGACTTTAAAGCTGTCAATTTTCATATCAATAGTGCTGAATATCACTACAGGGGTTTAACCATCTGTCCACTCAAATTTGAACATGAAAAAAAATCCCCATTCGCTCTCACCATGTCACTTAGTATGTAAAAATATGTCGAAAACAGAAATGAAATGTCCAGTTTGACGCCTATTTACATGATACGAGACGATCGGGAGTCTTTTGGTGGATTTTTTTATATGCATATGTTTGACGAAATATGGACGCATCATCATGTAGACATCGGGCACGATGAACTAAAACAGTCGACTTTTAGAACGGAAAATGTACGTCGGAAGAAGCACAAATAGGACCAGTCGCCATGAGAGCTGTCGAACATTTATGCTGGTCTTCTCTGCGGTCTGCGGACATTTGGGTTACAGCACTTCGTTTCCCGATTGGATTTGAGCGACGGAACGTGGGGGTGCCATAGTATGGAGGAACTATCATTCTTTTAATAGAAGCGCCGAGAAGAATCACCAGCCACGCATCGTTTTCCGCTTTGATTTGACACAAGTCTCTAACCGACTGGATGTATGGGGAGGACGGAGATGGATAGATTTCTTCTGCGTAGTTGACGGATTTTACAATTATGATTAACACCAGATCTGAGAGTACGCTCTCTATCGCCAAGATCGGGAGCGACTATTTTAGATCTATTTTCCGTAGATCTGGACTTTCAACGGCGGATGGAAGTTTGCAGGAAGGCTAACATACCGGTAGTGCCCGCCTACGAAGCTGGGTCATCATGACATGAAGGAACCAGACGCATGGCTATATATCGGTTATCCAATTTTGCGCCCCGAAAAAAAAATGCTGAAACAAAAATAAAATAAATATTAACTGCTCCACCCCTGGCCTATATACAATAAAATGTCGCACATATGATGAACAAACATTTAGAGATGCATGTGTTTCACAGTATTTATATTGATATATGTTCATGAAACCGACAAGATTCGAATGACCATCCTAAAAAATTATTTGCAAATAGATTTGCATATGCTATTAAACGTGTGATCATCCGCATGTGCGAGCACCTTTCATTGGTTTCAAATCCTGCAATTTGCACACGTTTCTATAGCCTAGGAAATATTATCAAATATCCATTTATCATAACCGTGTGTAACATATGCAAATAGTCATATATAACATCTATGTAGTGCACGTTGCAAATAAAATGAAATACGAAAATGTCATTACATGAAACCTAGCAATTTCATGCGTGTTATGGTCAATTTTACCAACTCGTCATCCATATAGGAAATGTTTCAGAAATATACAGATTTAATAATCCAAGTGAAATGTAGATAAAAACCATTGATTTCACCGTACATTATACGTATAAGGAAGACTCGTATGTACAAGCATATATCACAAGGTGGTTACATACATCATGTCCATATGCCAATGACCTGGCCACTGTATGGAGAAGCTATGGCAAATATTTTTATTTGCTTATATACGAACGGACTGAAATTTATTTTAAATCCGACTATATAAAATCCTTCATCACACGGGTTAAATATAACTAAACTAGAACATACTCAATATGCTCAGTATGTTATTCAAATGTTAAGTGAATGCAATCATTCAATTTTTCTCAACCTGCTAGTCAAATGTCTGTGAATGCGACCGTTCACCAGGGTATCAAATGTAAGGAAAACTATATATTCAATACGGCGGTTCATCCCCTATTTGCAACCAATCCAATCAATGTACACCCGAAACATTCCACATGGTTATGTCATATAGGTGAAATTAGGGACTCTCCAAGCTGCACTGTACATTTAAATTATTATAAATATCTAATTACACCATATCGGAAATGTATTATAAATGAATGCAAATGTCGGACTCTCACATACCTGCACCATACATTTAACATACAAGTTAAATGTACAATTTAGTGACAGCGAGTTTGGTTAGTGGAGGAAGCCGGAATGCCGGGGGGAACCACCGCACGTCATGAAGTAACTGACAAACTTTCACACATGCACCAGCTGGGCTCGAACCCCTGCCGCTGAGAGATTTGAAGGATGCCACAGTCATGTCCCGTTTAAATGTTTTTCTACCCCTGGGACTAAAGGGGGAGTGTGGGGGTAGGCAGAAGTATTTGGATCAAGATCTACCAGAAAATTAGAAGAAAACAATAATAGTAATTTCCGAAAAACTGCATAATAAATTAGTAAATATTAATCTGAAAAAGTTTTTGCTCACTTTTCCTCTCGGAAAAGCATAAATTTTGAAGAAAAATTACGAAATCACCTTTCTGATATCCCACATGGCCATCATCTTGAATTTACCCATGATCTGCCGTTTGGGGGGGGGGGGGGCGTTATACAAATAGGCTCAAGATGACCCCAATATGATAAACTACATAGTCACGGAGTGACAGGTCTACAATTTGTGTAGTTCCGAAGGTGGCCCAGAAAGTTTGATAGGGGCGAGGGAGCATAATGGTCTCCCGGCATGGTAGCTTTGAAGCTTCTCACATGGGAGCCGGGTATCATCTCCATAGCTTTAGGTTGTTGACAGTGACGTACGTGGACACAGATAGTTCCTTGCCTGTTTAGGAAGAAACAATGCCGTATGGGAAGTAGTTACAAATGGTTATACCTGCAAAATTTGTTGTGCCAATTATTCATGGGCAATTGAATACTTCTAAGTATACTTAGTATGCAGAATAAATATTTTGCACATTCCTGATTTGAACTCCGTCATCCATCATTTTTTAAAGATATTTCTTCTTATCCCTCCCCCCCCCTCCCCCCAGAAGTTATAAATAAAAAGGAGAAGAAATATTCCACAAAAATAAAATAATTTTATTTTCTCTCAGGCGAATATGGATTGAAAATGCCAAAAGCGCGCTTTTTTAACGACAACTCATGTCCGCCATCTTGGATCTACTCACATCATCTGCGCCCAGGATTAAGCAACTAGCATCAAAATGACACGTTCGTGAAGTTAGAGAGCAGTTCACAGGTCACAATTCAGTCGGCGATTCAGTGGACCAGTCATTATTTGGAATATGAATAACATTCTGACGTACATCTCCTAAATTTAGGCAGATAGGGTCTTCATATTTGGCAGTTATACAACACTCGTGAAGTCCTACACGCTGACCTAATTAGTTTTCACTTCCGCCGCTAGGGGGCGGTGCAGTGAATAGCCGACCGAATAGAATTTGAATAGCCTACTGGCCTATATCTCCCGATCTATAGTGGATAGGGCCTCCATATTTGGCAGTTATACAACACTCATCAAGTCCTACACGCTGGCCTAATTGGTTTCCACTTCCTCCGCTAGGGGGCGGTGCTGTGAATAGCCGAAAGATAGAATTTGAATAGCCTACTGGCCTATATCTCCAGATATATAGCGGATAGGGCCTCCATATTTGGCAGTTATACAACACTCGTCAAGTCCTACACACTGCCCTAATTAGTTTCCATTTCCGCCGCTAGGGGGCCGTGCTGTGAATAGCCGACCGAATAGAATTTGAATAGCCTACTGGCCTATATCTCCTGATCTATAGTGGATAGGGCCTCCATATTTGGCAGTTATACAACACTCGTCAAGTCCTACACGCTGACCTAATTAGTTTTCAGTTCCGCCGCTAGGGGGCGGCGCTGTGAATAGCCGACCGAATAGCCTACTGGCTTATATCTCCCGGTCTATAGTGAATAGAATTTGAATAGCCTACTGGCCTATATCTCCCGATCTATAGTGGATAGGGCCTCCATATTTGGCAGTTATACAACACTCGTCAAGTTCCACACGCTGACCTAATTAGTCAGAATGGATGGAGGCCCTATCCACTATAGATCGGAAGATATAGGCCAGTAGGCTATTCAAATTCTATTCGGTCGGTTATTCGCTGCACCGCCCTCTAGCGGCGGAAGTGGAAACTAATTAGGTCAGCGTGTAGAACTTGACGAGTGTTGTATAACTGCCAAATATGGAGGCCCTATCCACTATAGATCGGGAGATATAGGCCAGTATGCTATTCAAATTCTATTCGGTCGGCTTTTCACTGCACCGCCCCCTAGCGGCGGAAGTAGAAACTAATTAGGTCAGCGTGTAGGCCTTGACGAGTGTTGTATAACTGCTAGATATTGAGGCCCTATCCACTATAGATCGGGAGATATAAGCCAGTAGGCTATTCGGTCGGCTATTCACAGCACCGCCCCATAACGGCAGAAGTGGAAGCTAATTAGGTCAGCGTGTAGGACTTGACGAGTGTTGTATAACTGCCAAATATGGAGGCCCTATCCACTAAAGATCGGGAGATATAGGCCAGTAGGCTATTCAAATCCTATTCGGTCGGCTATTCACTGCACCGCACTTAGCGGCGGAAGTGGAAACTAATTAGGTCAGCGTGTAGGACTTGATGAGTGTTGTATAACTGCCAAATATGGAGACCCTATCTGCCTTAATTTAGGAGATAAACGTCAGAATGTTATTCATATTCCAAATAATGACTGGTCCACTGAATCGCCGACTGAATTGTGAACTGTGAACTGTGAACTGCTCTCTAACTTCACGAACGTCAAAATGACACCAATAAGATTTACGGAAATTCAGAAAGTCCGAGCTACAGTGAAAAGTTTGGTAGGGGTGTGTAATTCGCCCCCCCCCCCCCCCCCGCTTCACTCCCAAGTTGAATAGTGTTAAAGTTGACCCTAGGGTTCATAACATTTATCCAGAGTGAATTTTGAGTCCATTTTCGTGATCCTCAGGATGAATTTTGGGGAAGTATAGCTAGCATTAAACTGTAAAGCAGATATTACTTGGATTGATTTGGAAATAACATTGTAGCAGTGAAATAATGGGGCGGTAATCATCGAAAAATGGCCACCCAGGCTGACACAGGAAAACTCTGGTGTGTCTCTAATCTTTAAACTGTTGTGTAGTAAATGTGTAAAAGTTTCATGCTATTATCACGAAATGCACGATTCTCTCATATGTCAGCGCAATAGTTATATTTGAAATACAATCAGTTATAATCACACCTTGATAATGCAAATACAAAAAGTCTGCACCAAAATGCATTCGGGTACATTCCACTAAGTCAGGCACTAGAACACTTTGTCTCTCGTCAAACGTTTACGCTAATTCGAAGTGTGAACGGAGAGGTCGACTTGTGTGTGACGATGAATATCTCAGATAGATAACAAAATAACTTTAACTTACCTCACACACGTGTATTGACCATTCCGGCAATATATTGATTTTTCACTGGGCTATTCGTTTTAATTCCACCTATCACTGGCAAGTATGGCGGCTAACATTCATCCTTCAAGGTTGAATTTTATGCTGACTGACAATTGAATTTAATGGGATCAATATTCATCACATCCTGGCTTTGTTATTAACTATGCTATATTTCACATGTGTTACTTATCAAATAATGTTAGAGCGATGGCGCTGTAAATGTCAACGCATGCGCCTGATTCCTCTATTGTTAATGTCTCATTGGTACTGAAGTCGTTAACATTTGTACGTTTGAGACTTGTGGCAGATCTACATTTAAGGCTGCTACCATGGTTCTGTGGATGCAGCTTATGAAAAGCACCTCATTATTCTTAAAGTATAAAAGCTAAAAATAATGATGACATAAAAATAAAATGTATTTTTTTCTTGTAAAATAGGTAGACATATTATGAAGAAAACACGCAGAAAAAACATGGGGGCGGGAAACTTGTCTGTTTTGCCAAATGGCACTGATACTATATATAATAGAAAGAGTGCACTCTTTGCTGTTAAAAGTGCCAATCTTTGCTTACTATCTTTTCTAGTAAGCTTAAAGTCGCCGATACATAATGCCCTCATTTTATTACCAAAAATCGTATTCCTTATCCATGTAATTATATGCGTCAATATGTCTCTCGTCAGTTGGGTACATCCAACTGTAAACGTTGCCAGCAGTTCTGGACCTGTACTGATCAAACCATACGGGGGTCAGTTTTCGCCATCACAATATCAATTTTTCAGGATAACACAATTTCCTTGCCGATTTCTTACCCACTGTATCTGATTAACATCTGAAGACACTGTAACAGTGTCACATATCCCTTAATATAGCCGCACATATCCCTTAATTGAATCAGACTGACCAGACTGATTATTCGTGTTTTACACATACCAGTAAATCTTATTTATCAAATTTTCACACCCTTGTCAGTCTTTTGGCAATTTCTTCACAATACCTTGGACTATTGTCATGAAAATTCTCCCACTTGTCAATGTAGACAGGAGGATGATACTGAAAGAATATAAGTGATGAAACAAACATATTCACGTCCAGTTTTTACGTATTTTTACTTAATGAGACTAGGTTTGGGACAATTATGACGTGATAAGGACGTTAATCACATTATGTTTGCTAGAATCAACTGAAAATATATTGGTCAAACATTACCGATGATCGGCGATAGTTTTTTTGTCAAAAGTGAAAACAGGTTCAGGGGGTGATTATGATGTCAAAATGACGTCATAATGTGACAACATTGCTCAAAAGACAAAAAGCCCTTCTCCCCTATATGAACTTTTCGATCAATATTGATTATCACAGTATCTTTGTTCAAATCACTTTGCAATTTACTGAAATGTATTACTGATTTTGGCTTCACGAAGCATGTATTAAATGCTGTCGGCGTAAGATAATGTCTCCAACTCTCAAGAACCTTAGCATTTTTTTGCCATGGTGATATAGTTATGAAATGCAGAAAAGTGTTGGTCATGATGTTGAAAATCACATAATATTTGGTATCAATGGAAAAGACGGTTACACCGAGAGCATTATCAATAGTTAAAACATAATTGACAGCCTCATGACATGAGTATGACACCATAATATAACAATATTGACAATTATGTACCACCAAATTTGTTCACTTCTAACTATATCAGTGATTACTTGATCTGAAATGCAATTTGATCTGGAGCCAACAATTCTGCGTTTTGGTAGATTTCTCCCAATGAAACCCATTCAATATCCTCCTGCACTAATTTATGATATCGCAGGTGGCATTGCCAACATTCCTTGCGCAGTTCTATGTGCAAACACATGTTGTTTGCATATGCAGATACACCTGCAGATGCAGATGCGTGTGCTCTTGTTTGCACAAGGGCCGATATACGCACGTACAACCTGAACGATAGTAAACAGCGATGGAAAAAACAATAAGGGACTTTGACAATATGAATTATCCAATCAGATTCGGTGATTGCCACTTCTTGCTCGTCAATTTTGGCTCAGTTAACCAATCAAGTGACAGAACTAGCACTTCCGGTTTATCTTACCTCCCATTGGGCGACATAAGAATGCTCAGCACAGAGGTTTAGTAATCAAGGAAAATGTAGATTTGTGCATATTTTTCATCCAAATTTAATATACTTTAAGGCATAGGACAGAGGATAAAACTTTACTATAGAGCATTATCTTGTTTGGGATTTCATTGACCTGCGATCTGACCTCTGACCTCTAAATTTAATAGGGTTTCCCTTTTCTCCAAGTTTAAAGTACTTGCAACGTTTGATCACGATTCACATCATATGATGGAAGATATCTCACCGAGAACCCCGAACAGACTGATCAATAAGCTTCTTGTCTGCCTTGAGATTCAGGTATAAGTGAAAATTGATGACAGTTGGAATTTCTATGTTGTGAGGAATTATATTATAGCATAAGCGAAACAACTGACCTTGGCTTTGACATTTAGACAATCAAAAGCAGTATGCTTCTTCTGTAGTCATGACTTTGATGAACGGCAAATATTAACTCATAATCCACATCTCTGAACTGAAGTTGATACACGAACACCACAAAGAATGTGTGATGGTTACCCGAGAATAACTCCCTCGGACACTGGCGTGTGTGTATCTATTGTCCAGGCCGGGTCAGCTGCCCGTTTTGACGTCAAATGCACAGTCGACTCTGTGCTATTTTGGTGCGTTCTATTTTTAAATGAACAGGTTTCCTCGACAGTAACGCTTTTGTAGGCCAGTCGTACAGAATTATTCGTTTCGGTCGAAATTCCATTTTTACCCCATTTTCAAACAATAGAAAAGGATTAGATATTACTCAATGTATCATATATCAACTCGCAACCGTCTTTTAGTTAAATAATTTGCGATTATGTGAAATTATTGCTGTTTCAAAGTAACTTCTTTTAACGAGCTACGTCATTGTAATGTTGCAAATCGAACTTGCCGTAGAAGATCTGGTAGTATGACACAACGGGAACCTGACCCCGCCTCGGGCTGGTCATCATCGGCTACGGCTACATAGTATATAGCCCTACATTGAGGGCATAATACTCCCTCAGTGTTAACTTCAAAGTCACTCCTGCGTTTTACCCACTCTAACTGTGAACCAGATATTTTGTCTGGTCTGGCCTGAACGCGTATTCTTGTGACAACACTCACACTTCGACTTGTCGAATAGTACATTACTGTTCATAGTGAGAACTATAATGATTCTTAAATATAACGAGAACAGTTCAGGAAAATACACATGAAGATTCCCTCGTTTTTTATACATGGGAAGTATTGCTGACCCATGAAAATAAACCCATTCAGTCACGGTGACTTGGACATGTTATGAGTGTGCTGCAATAAGGGTCGAGTTGTAGCAGTGAATGCAGAAATGTGTATACACAGTTATATCTATATTTTATTAACTGAATATCACTGAAGATTGTTTCATAACATAAATAAATCCAAATGTTAAATATTAGAAAGAAAGAATAAGAAAATAGGAAGAAAATTTTTCTGATCCAAATGTGAATCGAACTCATAGCTCAACAAACTGGTCACCACACTGTTTTTGAAAGTGAGCAGCCTAACAACTGGACTACGACGACGTCTACTTGAAAAGCATTTTTTACTTGCTCACATAACGTTTCTGGTAGAATACAAGCGAAGCATTTGCACAATTTTTAATTTTGATGAAATATGACACCTCAAACCAGAATTATATTTCAACCCATTGTAACACTAACCATTGTGATAATAAATACACACAA
>JAVTVY010048660.1:0-22609 GCA_036873755.1 Hanleya hanleyi
TACCGTACTAGGTCCGTTACTCGGCTCCATCTTGGGACGCTAATATGGAACATACGAAAAAATTGATGCTGGTCGAACCTCGACTGTTACAGAGTTTACAATCCCCCTACCCCGTCCCGGCCACCGTGCAACAACTCCAGTCTCTGGATGAAGAAATGAATAATATACTGCAACGTCGATTGCCCGATCACGAGAAAATTCAACTCTACCATCATACGCTGAACCAGTACCAGACGTTTATGGATCAATATAGAGGGAGGAGTAGTACTAGTACGCCACCACCACCACTACCTACTACCACTACGCCTACCCCACCACTCCCACCGTCATCCTCGGCCTCACCTGAACTGGAACAGGAAGTGTTGGCCAGTGTGCCTAAAGCCTACAAGACCAAGGCCCGTTTAGTGTTGGAGCGGGTGAAACAGCATCCCGATATGAGTTGGAACAATGAAGGAAAACTACTGATTCGAAACCAAGTGGTACCGGGGTCTCATATGACCGATTTGATCAATGATATGGTGCGTTCTCGCAAACACTCTAATCCCCCGGGCTGGGAAGCCTTTGCTCAGGGCTTAAAAGACTCACACATCCCACAAGAATTGGTAGGAAATCCTAACCGTTGGGCCTTTATGTCGAACACCCGACACCAACCACCACCACCACAACCCTCTGCCTCTTGGGAGCCCATGTCACCACCCAAAACACCCCAACCACGACGAAGGGGGCTTAACGCATCTAAGGTACAGCGACGATCACCACGCGGCCGTAAAGCACCCAAGGCCTGGGAATCTTTATAAAAACCCGGTGCAGAAGCCAGAACCACTCAGTCATCATGTTTTACCTGACGTTGCCCAGTAATAGTTCACTCGACGTGTTTCCTGACAACACCTTGACCAAGTATGTCACGCAATTACCACAACCGTTACATTTACCGGGGCGATGGGAATGTGGACTGGTGGAAATTCAATACCCTTACTCATGGTACAACGTACAAGACGGTGAAGTATGGTACGAAGTGGTCTACGAAGAAAAAATCTACAGACTCACTCTCCCCGCAGGCCAATACGATACACCGCAGAAGTTCGTACGGGCTCTGAATGCCTTGATGGAGTACAAGGCTCTACAGGCGTTCACGAATGATGCATCACGCCAGTTATCCATGCGCTTGAAGAGAAACCTGTGCTTCGAGGTCAACGCACACAACGAAAAGAGCTTTATCTGGCTGACCCCTATCGTGAACGCGAAACTCAGTTCTAGACTACAGGAAATGTTACGGCTGTCTCACCACGTCGTATACAGGGGTCCCACCAATGAGCACGGTTCCCATTTGATGGATATGAAAGAAGGCATGTACGCACTGTACGTCTACTCGGATGCCGTGGACAGCCATATTGTGGGTGATATGAACACACCTCTGTTACGAGTGGTGCCCAATAGCAAGACGTATGGCGAACAAGCCACCCACAGTTTCAACCCTATCATGTTCCTGCCCGTACGCCATACCGATATCGACACGATCACGGTGGATATAAGAGATGACACGGGACGCCCGATCCCATTCGAACGAGGAAAAGTGGTGTTGACACTTGCTTTTCAACAAACCCGCTCTCCTCACTTCGTATAATATGTACGTACCTTACCAGTGTCATACACCCAGCTATGCCGACTACTACAAGAAACAAACGGGAGGAGGCATGCCCATGTTTAGCGGGGCACGCATGCAACGAGGTCACGGATTGGGAAACATACTGGGCAGCATTGTGAAAACATTTTTACCCATGGTAACACGGGGTGTGAAAGCGGTGGGGAAACAAGCGGTACGCAGTGGATTGCGCGTGGCCGGTGATGTGATGGAAGGCACAGCACCCCGACAAGCCTTCAAACGACGGGCTAAAGAAGCCGGGAGTGTGTTGATCGCCAAAGCCCTTAAAAGACAAACGCCGACACCGCGAAGAGTCAGTCGACGGCCAACACACCGACGACGCACACCCCAGAGGAGGAGAAGGACTAAGCCCCAGAAGAAAAAGAAGAGAAGTAGTAGGAGAGATATCTTCGCATAATGGCCTTCATTCACTCCGAGTCCTGTCCGTCTACCAACAGTGAATTGGATTTGTGGACTATTCCACCCACTCAAACCAGTGTAGCCGAAGGACGTTGGGTAGAACATCGACCCCTGGCTAGCCTGACGGGAGTGGGTCCCGTAGAATTTTCCATTGAAAACAAAGATACGGCCTACCTGGATTTAGCCCACACCTACTTGTACGTCAAAGCTAAAATAACGAACAAGGACGGGACGGACCTAGCGGGCGATGCAAATGTAACCCCGGTGAATCTTTGGCTGCACTCCATGTTCCAACAGGTGGATATCAGTCTGAACGATAGACTCATCAGTACGTCCACCAATACGTATGCGTATCGAGCCTACCTGGAGACGCTGTTGTCGTACGGCAGTGATGCCAAACTATCACACTTACAAGCTGCGCTGTACCACAGGGATACACCCGGATACATGAACATGCTACTCCCTGGCAATACTGGGTACGCCAGACGCAAAAGATTAGCAAAAGAAAGCAAGTCCATCGATATGATGGGACGACTGCACGCCGATTTGTTCCTGCAAGACCGCTACATGATAAACGGTGTATCCATCAAGATCAAGTTGATCCGTTCCTCACCTATGTTTGCCTTAATGGCCGGTGGGGAGGGAGCTATCGATTACAACATCATCATTGAAGATGCAGCCCTGTTTGTCCGTACGGTAGATTTACAACAGGGGGTGTTGCTGAGTCACATGCAAGCCTTAGCGAAAAAACCAGCCCTGTATCCCATCCGACGCGTACAGACCAAGGTGTTCTCGGTGCCCGCAGGTACGATGATGGCCAACAGAGAGAATTTATTTCTAGGAGATCTGCCTAAACGTCTTACCCTGGGGTGTGTGACCAACACCACATTCAATGGAAATTGGGCTGAGAATCCGTTCAAATTTGATCATTGCAACATCAACTTTGTGGCACTGCACGTGGCCGGCCATCAAATTCCAGCCCGACCCTTACAACCGGACTTTACTAACGATAACTATGTGCGGACCTACCTGAACCTATTTACAGCCACAGGACAAAACAACCAGGACGAAGGCAATACCATCAGTCGAAAAGACTTTAGCCGTGGGTACACATTGTTCGCCTTTGACCTCACCCCTACCTTGGAACACGATCATCAACTGGCTTTACTGAAGAAAGGCAACCTACGGTTGGAACTGCGTTTCTCCGTGGCTCTACCCAGCACCATCAACGTGATTTGCTACGCCGAGTTTGACAACGTCATCAGCGTGGATGAGCAAAGAAACGTGCTGTGTGACTTCTCCAGCTAGAGATCATGGATACAGAACAGCTGATGGACATACTCCAGCGAGATGCCAAGATCCCCTTTCGAGGTGTGTTTCCACGCAATGTGTTTCCCACCCACTCCACCACTCCAGCAGCCTACATCCTGAATACAGACCCGAAGAGTCGACCCGGTGAACATTGGATAGCTGTGTACGTGGACACCCAAGGCCAAGGCGAATACTTTGATTCCTACGGACTTGCACCCCTCCATGCCGATTTGGTGAAATTCATGGACGTCTCCACGACCGAGTGGCGTTGGAATACGCAAAGATTACAAGGCCCCTTGAGTAGTGTGTGCGGACAGTACTGTGTGTTTTATCTCACTCACCGGAGTAGAGGACATTCACTGCCCACCATTGTACATATGTTTGATGATTATTGTCAAGCCGAAGACCGGGATGTTCTCGTCTATGACTGGACGGCCTCTCGTTTTAATGTGCATGCTCCATTTCTCTGGTTAACTTAAATGTACTGCGTGCGCGCGCGCAGACCACTATTATTATTATTATCACATTGTTATGACGTTGTTGTTCTGACGTTCATTGTTGTTGAATAAATTGATGAAAAAACACAAAAAAATGATTTGACTTTTTCTCTTTATTTAAGTCAATAAGAATGATGAGTTAATATATATATACAAATAGAATACAGGGTATAAATAGTAGGGTATGTACACACATAGTAGTGATTAAGGTACAAAAAAAGTTCTTTGTCAGGAGTAGGATTCGAACCTACGCGGGATTTCACCCCACCAGCACTTAATACCGGCGCCTTAGACCACTCGGCCATCCTGACTTTTACAGTTTTATAACTCGTGTATCCACAGTTATTAGTGTTCCACATTTTTTTTTACAAGTCCAAGTAGGTAGTGCTCACACCGTCGGCCAATACTTTTCGTTTGGGGTAAAAGAAAGTAAAGGCATCTCTTTGCTGGATATAGGTCCGCATCTGGTGGTCGACGACCCGGAATCCTCGATTCGTGCCACTCGCACTGGCCTGGCTTTGCAATACACCCAGGTAGAGAGCTTTGTCGATGTTAGCATCGCGCCGGCTCACCCCTTTGCAGCTAAACTTATCCTCTCCGCCTCCATCTCCACCGTAACAGTAGTAGGTCTTGGAGGAGAGCGCGATCATAGCATCCCCGCTCCACTCCAGCTTGAAGAGCCCGGGTGTCCGCTTATCGTAGGTGTAGTGATCGCGTCGGGGTAGCCACTGGTCCCGTTCCGCCTCATATTGTACCCGTAACTCGGGTTTGACGAGAGACTCCCAGTCCGGGTGGGAAACGGCCATGTAGGCCGAATCTGTGTCCATTTCTATGAGTTGCCAGTCTGAGGGGTGAAAATATACACCCATAAAATCATAGATGAATTCCAGCATCCTCAGCTTGGCCACCTGATAGACCATACAGCCAATTTGGAGGGGTAAATTGTACCGGATAGTGTTCTTGGCTGAAGTGACTTCATAAGTATCGTCATCGATCACGTCCACGGATCGAAACAGCGGGGAATTGACTTTTTTGCGAGCTTGGGTAGTCGTGCAAATGTTCACGTTGACGTGCTTATCCTGGTTCGTTACCGTTTTTCCATAATAACCATTGCCAGTGAGTTTCCAACATTCAGCCATGATGGCCTGACTCGGGTCTTGATCACCTTGACGACGGGCCTTCGTCACGAGCTCCGCATTCTCCGCAAAACAAGCCTCAGGTACGTACTGGATTACCTGATAGATTTGAGTAATTTCCAAACCGTGCTTCATATACCACTGCAGTAAGGGGGTACCCAGCAAGATTTTATCCCCCCACATACTTCCAATTAACATGCGGCGAGGTTTAGGCAAACACTCGTGTTGCTCCGCATAGGCACCCATGGTCTCTCCAATGTCAGACCGACCCACCAGCGTGTTCTTGAAGATAGGCGGACACTGGGCGAAGAGGGACTTGAGAGTGTCGGGAACATGCACATCACATTCTACAAAGCCGTAGAGCTGACCCGAACGAATGGCGTCCAACATCTGGGGTAGACTCAGCAATCGCCGACGACTCAAGGGATATTCACGCTCTTTTAGGAACCGTTGTAAATGAGGTAGGGCCTGACACATGGTGTGGAAGTCACACTCCCACATCTCTATGAGATGGAATCCTCGCTCTTTGACATAATCTCCGTTGACCACTACTTCGCCCCGTAATTCTTGTGCCGATTTTCCACGTCGATCATTGAAGCGTCCAGCGCTGAATTCGCATTCGTGGCCGTGCCAGTAACACCCATAAAATTGGAATACAGTGGGTGTGCCTTGAACAAGGGCAAACCCATCGACGGGAAGTCGGCGATCTCCTATCCGCTTCTCTGTGGCGTTGGTCTGGTGACGAATATAAATGGCCCGTCGATAGGCTTCCCAATCTAACCACTGGTCGGCGAGATGCTTGTACGGCGTCCGTTGCGGTGTAAAATGCCTACCTTCTGCCATCCAACGTGTATAATGCCCACTGGGCATAGGTTGTGCGAGCGACCACAGGTACAAGGCATTGGCGTCAAAACCGATGATTTTGGCACACGGTTTTCCACTAGGGAGAGTAGTCACATCCTTCTCATGGTAGCGGTGGAAAATAATACTGGGGCCACCCACAATGTTCCGCTTCAAACAATCGTGCATGTCTGCATCTTTTTTTTGAATCAGTGAAAAGTAGGTTGGACAGTCTTGAAAGAGATGGCGAAGCGCCAGACCCGGTAAACTTAAGCACTCTTTGAAGATGTCCACATGCATTTGTCGCCGGAAAAGTTGCACCATTTTCTCGGCCGCTTCGAGAAAGGGCACGACGTCCAAATTGTTGTACCACACCAGGAAATCTCGCAACGTCTTCATGCTGTGGCAGTTCCATACCTGCTGGAGTTCGATGTAGGTGGCCTCCGGCAGAGCTTCTCCTTTCAGGTCATTGTAAAACGCTTCCCGGCAGGGCAACTGGGTGTCTTCTAAGCGGTCCAGGCTCGTCATATAGCTGTAAGGAAAGTAACCTTTGGTTTGTGCACAGTCATAGGCCTTGACCCACTGGTCATAGCTACAATTGGGAGCTAAATAGTTCCGTACATCGAGGAAATGCAGTGATGTGGTAGTGAGGGCCATGTGGTTGTTGATCTTCTTGATCACCGACTTGAGGGTATGGGACTGCGCTAAGTAAGGGTAAAGAAATTCCTTCACCATGTTCAAGTCGTATCGCCCCGAATTGAAGCCGAGCACCGGTAACTGACCTAAGTATTGAAGGAACCGTAATTTCAATTTCTCCGCATAAGGTTTAGGTAATGGGACATCCTGCGACTGTAGAGGCGGGGACGGCTGGGACTCGCACTCGGACTCTTCATCGTCGCTGAACGCTACACCCGGTTCAGGAATGCGGTCGTCCAGCTGGGTCAGTACGTCGTCGAACTTGGCCACCAACAATTCCGTACTGGCCGCACTGACTCGCTCTAAATAGTCCATCATACGGGTGATCAACTCATGGGCTTCTCCCGTTGACACGAAACACACCGGTGCAGCGTCATAGCCAGGTACATTGGATGAAATGCTGACACTGAGGGGAATATGTCGCTGTGTCCACTGCGTTTTAGCCGAAAACAGGTCCATGGGCTCCAACAGGGCCTCAAAATCATAGCATGCCCGGTAGGGAAAATAACGGTCCTCTTCCGGTATGATGATACCCTCATCGGCCAGGTCCTGAAAAATAGTCGGTGTATTATGATACACTCCACCCGGATAGACTCGCTTGACACTGTTGTCACACATTTTCTCGTGGTGATGTAAGTTGAAAGACCGGTTAAACACACGATGGCATTGGGCACAACTGAAAGACTGAGCGTACAGGCTCATATTGGTAATGAGCGAAAAATGCCTCACGCCATTGTCATCGAACACATTCACTTTCATCGTAGCAACATACCGTTCTGTGGATCGCCGAACCAATTCAGCCACAAAGGTGTCGTCATCCTCCCGTCGTAATCGATAGACAAAGATATTAATACCAAAGAGGGACTCCACATCATCCAAATGCTTGAAGGGGACACCACGGAAGTGCCGCTTATCCATGCCGTGCTGCTCTAAATATTCCTCCCAATAGCCATCGGCCACTGTGTCACAAGTCTTGGGGTCACACTCGTCCACATGCACGGCCAAACACCGAAACAGACATTTCCGGTCTTTGTAGGCACCCTTGAGCCCTCCTGTTAATGCATACAGGCCTTTTCGAAGTAGCAACCACGAGGGGAGTTGTACAGGAGTAGCACCGATCGGGTGATCTCGCATTTTCGTAACGAAAAATGTAACGTTAGTGACCATTTCCACCAGCCATTGGGTATTGGGGCGTTGCAACTGAGCCCATTCCAATGGATCCAACGTAGTCAATTGATCGATGAGTGGCTCCTGAGAAATCGCATCCGTCACGGTGAACGGCTGATCAAACACATAGGTATTATTGCTGGGATAAAAATACCGCAGTTGGTCCGTCTCTTTGTGCCGTAAGATATACCCAAATGTGACATTCAACTTATAGGCTGTCACCTGATCTTTGAAAATGTTCTCGGCATAGGTAGTGAGATACGTGAGGTCCTCCAACCGAAAATTGTATAAATCCAAAAGACGACGATCACGATGAAAACAATGGCGTATGGTAGCCCAGTGTCGTTGATAAATGGCCCTGACACCCACATCTTCAGGCAAGACTTCAACCGGAGGTGCTACTGGGTCCAAGGGAAAATCTTCTCCACGTCTCATGCTTTTCATACAAGCGGATAGGCAAGCCAGACAGAAATGCAGGCAGGCAGGCAGGCAGGCAGGGAGGCAGGTCAGGTAAGTCAGATTGAATACACCCTTACCCTAAAAAATGAACTCCTTTTATAGCCAATTTCATCTCATTTGCATATTTTCAACCGAGAACAGGCCACCATCTTGAACACGACCACCCTCACCCTAGAAAAACAAGCCACCATCTTGAAAACGACCACCCCTAACCTAGAAAAACAAGCCGCCATCTTGAAAAACGACATATGCAAATGAGAGAGAGAGAGAGAGAGAGGGGAAAAGCTCGGGGATCGGGAAACGGACACCGACCACCCCACCCTACAAAAAACAAGCCAACATCTTGAAACCGACTACATATGCAAATGAGCGGGGGAAAACCCATCACACACACAAACAAGCCGCCATCTTGAATACGACCACCCCTAACCTAGAAAAACAAGCCGCCATCTTGAACATATGCAAATGAAGAGGGGGGAAAAACCCATCACACACACAAACAAGCCGCCATCTTGAATACGACCACCCCTAACATACAAAAACTAGCCGCCATCTTGAAACCGACCACCCCTAACCTAGAAAAACTAACCGCCATCTTGAATCAACACCAATGAACCCTAACAAGCCGCCATCTTGAAACCGACCACCCCTAACCTAGAAAAACTAGCCGCCATCTTGAATCAACACCAATGAACCCAATAACCTCATTTGCATAGACTCACGCATGCGCATACACTCACGCATGCGCATCAATCACCTCATTTGCATATTGTACTCCTCATTTACATAGACTCACGCATGCGCATACACTCACGCATGCGCATACACTCACGCATGCGCATCAATCACCTCATTTGCATATTCTACTCCTCATTTACATACACTCACGCATGCGCATACACTCACGCATGCGCATACACTCACGCATGCGCACACATACAATCACCCCTCATTTCCATAAATACTCCTCATTTACATTGACTCACGACATGCGAACCCCCCCTATGCCAACCCAATTATTCACTCCGCGCATGCGCAGTGAGGCGCTAAAAACTCCAGATGCTTACACCCTACTACTTACAACCAACTGCGCCTGCGCAGATTGACGCGATTTGCATTCAAAAACACGCCATTCTGACTCTACCCCACACAAGCTTCACTTTGACACCCTCCACGACCCATTCGGACCCATAGCGGTCCATCTCTACCCCAAACACCTTCATGTACTGCCCCAAAATGGCCACTTTACTTAATACAACCAACTGCGCATGCGCAGATTGACGCGACTTGCATTCAAAAACACACCATTCTGACTCTACCCCACACAAGCTTCACTTTGACACCTCACACGACCCATTCGAACAGTGATTAGCCCATCTCTAACCCAAACACACCCCTACATAGCACCCAAAATGCCTGTTTTCTATGCTACGGCCAGACTGCGCATGCGCAGACTATTGAACACGGACGAACCATTAGCCCAGTCGGATGCTCCTGCACGAGAGCTTCAAAATAAGACCTCACTCGACCCCATTGGACCACCAGGGACTCGCCTAGACTCCAACATGTCCACCCCGTATGGCCCTATACACCCATAGGCATGCAGTATAGGCCTATGGGCCTACCCAGGCCTTGGTGACTTTTTTCAAAAATTTCACCAATTCGCTCCGCAACCCTACCCATCGTGTTCTAAATGTCGAGACGTGAAAAACGAGGGAACAAACATCGGTCCTATACCCCAGTATGGGAATATATATTTATATATATATGTCTATATGGGGCTATATCGTACTTTTTCAAAAATTTCACCGATTCGCACGGGGACACTTCCTATCGTGTTCTACATGACGAGACGAGTAAAACGAGACCCCACAACCCTACCGCAAATGTATAGAAGTACGTTTCCCAGGGGGGACAAACATCGGTCCTATACCCTAGTATGGGACTATATGAGGCTCGGTGACTTTTTTCAAAAATTTCACCGTTTCGCTCCGGGACACTTCTTATCATGTTTGTTTTGACGAGACTAAGAAAACGAGACCCCACAACCTATACCGCAAATGTGGAGAAGTAGGTTCCCCAGGATGGTTCTATACCTCCCATACCCTATATAGGCATTTTCCCGTAATTTAGAATAAAGTCCGTATTCCGTATTTTTTCAGGAAAATTTTTACATACACCCACCCTGGAACTAGGGGGAGATAACTCTATTGACAGGCGAGCCCCGTTAAGCCCGGCGACCTATATACCCCCATACCCCATATAGGCATTTTCCCAGGTTTTTCGATAAAGTCCGTTTTCCGTTTTTTTTTTTTCAGGAAAAATTTTACATGCACCCACCGCATTGCCTGAATGCCTCTTCACCTAGGCTTCACTTTGATACCTCACTCGACCCCATTGGACCATTAGGGGCTCCCCTAGCTCCAACACGGCTATTTGCATACCCTTGGGCCACCGCGCATGCGCAGAATGCCGCTATTTCAACCCCACACCCAGTCCATTAGATGCCCCTTCATGAATGCTTCACTTTGATACCTCGCTCGACCCCATCGGTCCACTAGGGGCTCCCCTAGCTCCAAAAAGGCTATTTTCATACCCTTCGGCCACCGCGCATGCGCAGAATTCCGATATTTCAACCCCACACCCAGTCCATCAGATGCCCCTTCACATAAGCTTCACTTTGATACCTTACTCGACCCCATTGGTCCATTAGGGGCTCCCCTAGCTCCAAAACGTCTATTTCCATACCCTTGGGCCACCGCGCATGCGCAGAATGCCGATATTCAACCCCACACCCAGCCCATCAGATGCTCCTTCACGAATGCTTCACATTGATACCTCACTCGACCCCATTGGTCCATTAGGGGCTCCCCTAGCTCCAAAACGTCTATTTCCATACCCTTCGGCCACCGCGCATGCGCAGAATGCCGATAGTTCAACCCCACACCCAGCCCATCAGATGCCCCTTCACCTAAGCTTCACCTTGATACCTCACTCGACCCCATTGGACCATTAGGGACTCCCCTACATCCCAAAACGGCTATTTTCATACCCTTCGGCCACCGCGCATGCGCAGAAGGCCGATATGTCAACCCCTCACACAGCCCATTAGATGCCCCTTCACATAAGCTTCACTTTGATACCTCACTCGACCCAATCGGACCATTTTATCTAGGGACTACTTTTTCTCCGCGGAAGCTTTTTCCCGAGACCAAATCACCGCCAAAACCGCGGTCAGACCGCATCACCGCGGATGAATACATCCTGAATACATCCCTTGCAGCAATTGGAACTCTCCTGGATTGGAGGTAGCTTTTGGTCTTTCTGCCGGAACTATATTGCATTTGACCTCTGTGACCCTCCCGTGACCTCCCTAATATGCAAATTTCTGAGGTCAATTGGCCTTATTTTACTCTTTGTATACTACTGATAATTTGTAATGCATTTTAATCAAACTTCTTTTTATTTTCGGGGTATTGTATTGGGAGAGGGGGTTGTGATTCATAGCGTCCACATACGTGCCCTGTAAACCCTGAAATGATTTTATATGAAATACATGTAGCATTTCACTCAAATGGCAGTCATTGTAGGCCTACGAAACATAGTCAACCAATTCAGTTTGGAGCGCGCTCTATGTATACATTCTCATGAGATCACCTTGCGCAACCACTACTGTCAGATATAACCTTACACGGACCGTTTGAGAGGTTACAAACTCTATGGGAGAATGTTTGTATATAGCACGTGGCAATTTGTTGAATGGTGCTTTACCTCACAAACTATATTGAAAAGTCATGACCTGGCATGAACTGATAACAATAAAGAATACTTCATGCCCAACACCATGCTGTGTGTTTCAAAGAAAATATTTCGGTGATGATATCTGAAGAAAAAGACCTACACATTTAAATGCTAACATAATTGTTTTTCTTCAGATTTATGAAAGAAATGGTATCATTTCACAATTACAACAACTCATTCACTCCCTGGACTCCCAGAACCACCCAAGCCAGAAATGATTTGGGGATGCTGAACTTCAATTGTATTGCAGTTCTCATGAAAACTTATTTTACTGATCATGGTAGTTTATAGTTAGGTATATCCGTACAATCATATGATATAAGACCAGTAATTAGCACAGATTAGATCAATTAAATTAGCTACTACGTTTAATCATAAAGGGAGATAACCCATGCACGGAGGTGGGGTCTGAATCTCAACCTTCGCCAAAGTGAGATTCTCGAAGAAGAAATTCTCGGGGAACTGGAATAAGGTGGATCTCAAAGAGAGGCGTGTCAAACCACAGGGCAGACAAAATGACCCTCAGTTAAGTCAGAGCCATCTTTAAACGTCAACTCCAAAGAGAGGCCCACATTACATCACTCTCTCGAACTATTGTTCTGTTAGATAACTTGTTTTCAATGACATACACTCATAATAACACATGATAACAGTCTCGGGGGACTAGAATGTTTTGCGTAGGCCGGTGTAGAGGCTAAGAATATCCAGTGGCTAGGAGTGTCCGGCTCCCATCTTCTAATCCAGCTAGGACATTTTTCTCCACATTGGGGATTGTGTTCTTCCTTGGTTGCAACACAAAAGGATATGAAAAGGGACACTAATTCCAACGACATTCTAGCCGGCACACTCGTATAGGGGTAATTTGTATCAGTCTGGAAATCTGAGTGACTTAACCCTACCTGGCCTGGGGGGGGACACTTTCCGTCCCCTTCCTGTTGGTTTTTTAATCGTATCTCCCGAACGACAAAAAATTGAGAGCTGAAACTCCGTGACTTTTTAGGCTGTCATATTGGGGTCATTTTGAGCCTATTTGCATGACCCAAGCAGAGGATCATGGGTAAATTCAAAATGGCGGTCATGTGGGGATACCAGAAAAGTGATGTTTTCGCCATATTTTTTCAAAAATTACGCAAAAATTCAGCATGTTGATTCAACGCGATTCTATGCATTTTACTGAAACCATATGTCTTAGCATCATCAAAAAATACCGCCTGATTTGTTCCCCCTCCCTCCCTTCCCCCATTAACCCTACCAGGCCTGGGGGAGGGGGGGGGGGGCAAAAAGCCCCCCCTACCAAACTTTCTGCGATATCTCCAGAACGTCAAAAAATGAAGAGCTGATACTTCGTGACGTTATAGGCTATCATATTGGGGTCATTTTAAGCCTATCTGTATAACCTTACGAGTAGAGGATCTTGGGTAAATGCAAAATAGCGGCCATGTGCGGTACAAGAAAAAGTGATGTTTTCATCATATTTCTTCAAAATTTTTGCTTTTCTGTACGGAAAAGTGGGTAAAACTTATTTGATTTCATATCAGATTATTATTCACTAATTTATCATGCAGTTTTTGCGAAGAAAAAACAAAAATAAAAAATTCGAAGATTTTGACAGAAAAATCATCCAAAAATGCTCTTTTTGAAAATTACGTCACAGTGACATCATTATTGCTGCCATCTTGGATTTTTTTTTACATTTTCTCGTAGAGTTTGACCCAAAGATATAGTGTGGTAAGTTGCAGCCCTCTAGCCTTAGCGATAGCGAGAATATATATGGGGGAGGGGGGAACTTTGGGTAGACTTTCGCTGAAAAGTTCTGATTGCGCATGGGTGATGCATAGACATATGTCATGGAGCAACATTTGTCTGATTGGTATTGGATTTCAAACTTTACTGCGCCTTGCACTCCTTGTTCCTTGAGTGTTTGGAAAGGTGAAAATCTATGGTGAGCAAGGTAATACCAAGCTCAGCAGTTGGCGAAAGCTTGCAACTATAGGGTGAGTGGGTGCCTAAATCGCACCTTTAACTCTACTAGTTGATCCAACATACTTCAGCCACTTGCTGACATATGAGAGTAGCAGAACCGTATCGATCCCGTGCCATTCAGGTCAGTTCAGTTGTTGTAGTTTTCTCCAATTCCTGGAGAACCGTACCATAGATCATAGATACGTTAAATGATGAACATTTTTAGTAATTTCCTACTCTAATTTAAGCACCATTAGTAGGATTAGTTGGAAGCACATGAATATATGCACACATTTTACCCCATCATGCTCACAGTTCATCGATCATCCTGTTTCGGTTTTCGTGTAGTGCATAGCACAGTCCCCTGGTAATGGATTCTATTTCAGATTTTGTTTCGTCTTTCAGATTTACTATTCTGCGTAGGCTGGAGTGCTTACAGTTTAGGACTACTTGCAGGAGCAGTTCTTTCTGATGCGTGATATACTCAGTCGCGACAGTGCCACAGTCTCGTTCGAGTTTCATGGAGATTTCCCTTATAGTAGGGTCAAAATCTCAAATCCCGTGACCAACCTCTGGCAAGTAAAGTTTTATGGTTGAATTTGGTACTTTAGGGTATTTGTCGCAAAATAAGCCCCCATGCCGGTCTGGAAAATCTGGGCAGACTTCAGTAGAGCGAGAAATCCAAAATGGCCACCGGCGGCCATATTGAAAATTAACTTTTTAACCAAAGGGTCTAGAAATCTCAATGTTACCTCTTTTTCGACTAATTTTAGGGCGAGGAATCCATTTCTGATACTGTTTTTGTGACCAGAAGTCTCCTTGACAACCCAATCCAAGATGGCCGCCATTCATAGAGACAAAAAGCCAAATTCTGTACCGATAATCATATACGTTATCTCCATCACAACGAAATCAACAATTAAGAAATTAAATACATATTTATTATTCAAAGTAGTATTGTGCACATTTTCTGGATTAAAATGTGTTACGATGCTGCTATGCAGAGTACAGACAAGTTATATATATTCAAAAAGAAATAATAACAAAGTATATATAGCCCCATACTGGCTATGTGAGAGGGGGATAGGTCCATACTGGATGGACGTTTTGGGGTCTAGGTGAGCCCCTAATGATCCTATGGTGTCGTATGAGGTCTTATTTTGAAGCTCTCGTGGAGGAGCATCCGACTAATGTATCGTCCGTTTTCAATATTGTGCGCATGCGCAGTATGGCCGTGGCATAGAAAGCAGGCATTTTGGGGGGTATGTGGGGGTGTGTTTTGGGTAGAGATGGACCACTATGGGTCCAAATGGGTCGTGAGAGGTGTCAAAGTGAAGCTGGTGTGGGGTAGAGTCAGAATGGCGTGTTTTAGGTCAAAGTCGCCTCAATCTGCGAATGCGCAGTTGGTTGTAGTAAGTAGTAAGTACAGTTTGGGGCAGTGCAGGAAGGTATTTGGTGTAGAGATGGACCATCCTTGGTCCGAATGCATCCTGGGAGGTGTCATTTTGTAGCTCTTGGGGTGTAAACTCCGATTTGAGGGATGTCCATATCATCTGTGACGCCATCGGTGACGTCATCAGTACCAGTAGTAGCGAAAGTGGACATTTTGGGTCGGTGAAGGAAGGTATTTGATGTAGAGATGGACCACCCTTGGTCCGAATGCGTCGTGGGAGGTGTCATGTTGTAGCTCTCGGTGTGTACATCCCGATTTGAGGGATGTTCCCTGTACCCTATAGCCCGTAGGGCATAGGGTACACCAGGGTGCGGGTGCACCAGGTATGCGTGTGTGTGATGCATGTCGTGTTTATATGCAAGAGCTTCGAGGGGCGCCACCTGTCTTTGCTCGGGGTCGAAGTCATACGGTTCGTCTATGTCGTGAGGAATTCCTGGGACGAAACTCACATTCTGTAACCTTGTAGTTTCGTAGGCGGGTGCCACTGGCTATAACACCATACAACCCGTGTATAACGGATGGGCCCTTCCTCTAAGAACTTCATCACCCAGGACGTCTTTCCACACCCCGTAGGGCCGCTCACCGTCATCGTATAGGGATGTTCTACTCTACTTGGTGAACCTATAGCGGGCGTCGGTGGTGTCTCTTGGTTGTGTTTGCATTGAATGTGTCTGAGCATATTGTCGCGACGAGAGAAGGTTCTCTGACAGAACGTGCATGTACTCGACATGGTACCAGGTCAACCACAGACTGAGGCTAATGGTGTACAACCGACCTTATGACAACTCACTCAACTTCATTCCTCCTCTTCCTCTTCCTCTTCCTCCTCCTCCTCGTCCTCCTCACTCACTCACTTACCATCGTTAGTGCGTCCATGCGTTAAGGCGGGCGTTGTGCACGCCCCACTCACTCACTCACTCACTCACTCTCACTCACTCACACACACGCGCATACACTCATTGCGCATTGCGCCGCAAGGTCAATAGGGCTCGAAATGCGCTTTTATACTACTAATTCTTCCTTCACTGCCCACTTTCGCTACTACTCTTACTGATGACGTCACCAATGACCTCACATATGCTGTGGACATCCCTCAAATCGGAGTCTACACCCCGAGAGCTACAAAATGACACCTCCCAGGACACATTCGGACCAAGGATGGCCCCTCTCTACCTCAAACACACCTCCACACATCCCCAAAATGCCCACTTTGGCTACTTCTCCTACTGATAACGTCACAGATGACGCGCACATCCCTCAAATCAGGGTTTATACCCCAAGAGCTACAAAATAACCCCCCCCACGACGCATTCGGACCAAGGAAGGTCCCTCACTACACCAAATACCTTCTTTCACTGCCCCAAAATGTCCACTTTGGCTACAACTCCTACTGATGACGTCACCAATGACGTCACAGATGACGTGAACATCCCCCAAATCGGGATGTACACCCCTAGAGCTACAACATGACACCTCCCACGACGCATTCGGACCAAGGATGATCCATCTCTACACCAAATACCTTCATTCACTGCCCCAAAATGTCCGCTTTCGCTACTACTCGTACTGATGACGTCACCGATGACGTCACAGATGATAAGGACATCCATCGAATCGGGGTCTACACCCCGAGAGCTACAAAATGACACCTCCCAGGACGCATTCGGACCAAGGATGGTCCATCTCTACACCAAATGCCTTCCTGCACTGCCCCAAAATGGCCACTTTACTTACTACAACCAACTGCGCATGCGCAGATTGACGCGACTTGCACTAAAAAACATGCCATTCTGACTCTACCCAACACAAGCCTCACTTTGACACCACCCACAACCCATTTGGACCCATAGTGGTCCATCTCTACCCAAAACACACCCCCACATACCCCCCAAAATGCATGCTTTCTATACTACGGCCAGACTGTGCATGCGCACAATATTGAAAACGGACGATACCGTAGTCCAGTCGGATGCTCCTCAAAATAAGACCTCATACAACACCATAGCATCATTAGGGGCTCATCTAGACCCCAAAACGTCCACCCAATATGGACCTATCCCCCTCCCCCATAGCCAGTATGGGGCTATATATAATTTGTTATTATTTCTTTTCGAATATATATAACTTGTCTGTACTCTGCATAGCGGCGTTGTAACACATTTTAATCCAGGAAATGTGCACAATGCTACTTTGAATAATAAATATGTATTCAATTTCTTAATTGTTGATTTCGTTGTGAAGGAGATAACGTATATGATTATCGGTACAGAATTTGGCTTTTTGTCTCTATGAATGGCGGCCATCTTGGATTGGGTTGTCAAGGAGACCTCTGGTCACAAAAACAGTATCGGAAATGGATTCCTCGCCCTAAAATTAGTCGAAAAAGAGGTAACATTGAGATTTCTAGACCCTTTGGTTAAAAAGTTAATTTTCAATATGGCCGCCGGTGGCCATTTTGGATTTCTCGCTCTACTGAAGTCTGCCCAGATTTTCCAGACCGGCATGGGGGCTTATTTTGCAACAAATACCCTAAAGTACCAAATTTAACCATAAAACTTTACTTGCCAGAGGTTGGTCACGGGATTTGAGATTTTGACCCTACTATTATGAATGGGTTCCCCATCTCACTGAGCTTCTCACATTTCAGTAGGAAATGGAGTCGGTTTTTCCACTTCCTGTCTGCACAGTGGGCAAAGGCTATTGTATTGGTTGAATTTTGCCCTTAGTGCCTGCATGGACACGGTAAACCCCAGAGACTAGTTGTACTTTTACCGTTGCCTTGGTAACAGATGCTTTGTGCAGCCCTGCATTTTGCCATAGGGTGCGGGAAGCCCGGAGTTAGGTTTCTTGTTTCAAGGTAGCGGATTGAATTCTTTTTTTTAACGGCAAGATTGATCAGCTTGTTCCAATGCTGGTGTACTCTGGTTTTAACTATATGTTTCCATCTTTCTTTGGTAGGTGGGTTTTAGATCTTTAATTGCCAGTTGTCTAATGGCTATAGTGCGTTCAATGGAATCTGCACGGATGGCATTCATAAAGCAGCTGAGTATCCTTTTATCCAGTTCAGCTGGGAGCTCGCTAATGGGGGAATAGACGGCTTCATCAGCTGTTTTGTCTGGCAGATGTTGGATCTGTTTCAGGTCTTTTTTATGGTGTAGGGTGAGATTTGTGACATCTTGTTTATTAGTTAAATGGAGAACATCTAACTCATATAGAAGCCTTGGGAGGACGTAAAAAGTAGGGCCAACGGGAATAGACGCTTATTTTCCAGAGAGGTAACTCTTGGTGGCGACAAATGGCGTTGTTTCTCAAGAGACCAAAAACTACCTCCAACACAGAAGAGTTCCAATGGGGAGGTAACTCTTCATGCACTTTTGTGATTTTTGACATATTCCTGGTTATCTCCCCTGATTCGAACATTTGCATGTTAAATCTATACGGGAAAATGCCTGTATGGGGTATGCATGATCCGATCGGGTCGTATGAGGTATCAATGTGAAGCATTCGTGAAGGGACATCTGATGGGTTGGATGTGGGGTTGAAATATCGTCATTCTGCGCATGCGCGGTGGACAAAGGGTATAGAAATAGACGTTTTGGGGACTAGGTGGGCCACTAATGGTCCGATTGGATCGAGTGAGGTATCAATGTGAAGCATATGGTGGGGGGCATCCGACGGGATGGGTGTGGGGTTGGAATATCGTCATTCTGCGCATGCGCAGTAGACCAAGTGAATGGAAATAGACGTTTTGGGATCTAGGTGAGCCCCTAATGGGCCGATGGAGTCGTATGTGGCATCAGTGTAAAGCAGTCGTGAGGGAGCATCCCCTGGACTAGTCTCGCGGTCATTGTCAACATTCTGTGCATGCGCAAACAGGGAAATGTGGGAAAAGGGTATGGAAATAGAAGTTTTGGGGTCTGGGTGGGCCACTAGTGGTCCTATGGAGCTGTATGAGATATCAATGTGAAGTGGGTGAGACGTGGAACTGACGTCATTCTGCGCATGCGCAGTAGAACAAGGGTATGGAAATAGACGTTTTGGGGTCTAGGGGAGCACCTAGTGGGCCGATTGGGTCGAGTGAGGTATCAATGTAAAGCAGTTGTAATGGAGCATCCGCCTGGACTAGTGTGTCGTCCGTGTTCGGCATTCTGCGCATGCGCAGACAGGGAATTGTGGGAAAAGGGTATGGAAATAGACGTTTTGGGGTCCAGGTGGGACACTAGTGGTCCTATGGAGTCCTATGAGGTATCGTTGTGAAGGATACGCGAGGGGGCATCCGCTTGGACTAGTTTGTCGGCGGTTTTCGACATTCTGCGCATAGGCAGACAGGGAATTGTGGGAAAAGGGTTTGGAAATGGACGTTTTGGGGTCTAGGGCAGTCCCTCGTGGGCCGATGGAGTCCAGTGAGGTATCAATGTAAAGCATATGTGAGGGGGTATCCGCCTGGACTAGTGTCTCGGCCATTGTCAACATTCTGCACATGGGCAAACAGGGAATTGTGGGAAAAGGGCATTGGAAGGAATGTTTTGGGATCGACATGGGCCACTATTGGTCCGATGGAGTCGTATAAGGTATCAATGTGAAGCAGTCGTGAGGGAGCATCCGACTGGGTGGATGTGGAGTAGGAATATCGTCATTCTGCGCATGCGCAGTAGACCAAGTGTATGGAAATAGACATTTTGGGGCCGACATGTCGTATGAGGTCTTATTTTGAAGCTCTCGTGGAGAGGCATCCGACCGGACTAATGTATCGTCGGGTTTCATCATTCTGCGCATGCGCAGGCTGGCCGTAGTATAGAAAGCAGGCATCTTTGGGGTGCGTGGGGGTGTGTTTGGGGTACTAAACCACTATGGTTCAAAATGCGTCGTGTCAAGTGGCATCCTGTAGCAACGTCCGCCAACGCAAAGCTCAACGCTTCAACGCCCTGCTGAATTAGCCCAAAAGCTCTCATTTTTCTAGACACTAATTCATTGGAAATGCAGTGACGTCCGTCAACGTCCGTCGGTACGCCCTAGCATACCGCCTTGGCGTCATGATGTGGACAGATGAGAGAACAACAACAACAAGTTTTTTAATATAGAAAATTTCCCCTCCATCATAACATACCCACGCTGGGGGAGCCGCGTTGGGTAGATTTACAATTCAAGACGTCTCTTGTCCAATCAGAGTCCACCAATTGGTCCTGTCATATTCGTTCTTGCTCGTTAGATGTATTCTCGGCTGTCCAATTAGAAGTCGCCATTTCAGAAAGTTCCATCTTTGCTCGGTGTGACCTAATTTGACTCTTACTCATTCATTCATCTGTCTGTACATATGCTAGAATTATCTCTTTCGTGATAATTGCGATGATATTTTTCTATACAAGGAAAAAACGGCCTTTGGTGGCAAGCTCTCACTTCGCCCATTGGGAAATTTCTCTCCTCGTGCAAAGATCACACCCGGTCAAGGGTACACCTTCAAGGCAGGTCAGGCATCGCTGGCGAGATCGGAGATCTCCGGGCTCTCCTCTGGTTGAACTGTAACCCACACTAAAGAAAACATCTACCATTTCCATAGTTATGGGCGGGTATCTTTGGTAACTCTTTTGGGAAGTCGAGCGGGAACCGGCACCTGTTCATCAATCTTCAGCGATTGCTCGTCTACCTTGGAATTGGCTGGCTTCTCCATTTGATCGGGTCTGGTACAGGTTCTGAGAAATGTACATCTAACATGCGTGTTTCCGTATTGATGGGTAGAGATGGGTAGGTTTACAATTCAAGAAGACTCTTGGCCAATCAGAGGCCGTCCTTTGCATCAGTCATATTCGTTCTTGCCCGTTATATGTATTCCCGGCTGTCCAATCAGAAGTCGCCGTTTCAGAAAGTTTCAACCTTTTGTTCTAGTCCTCGTCCGGCAAGCCTGGATATTGTGCGAGCAGCATTCCATGTAACAGTTGTTTGCGCATTCTAATCGCATTTTCCAGGGCCTCGGTGGGTGGTAACCCCATATCCTCTTCCAAGTGACGCTTGGTCTTCATGATGGACCTGTGCGTGGGGTCGCACTTCATTTCAAGCGGTAGTAAGGTATACTGTTCATAGATCGCCATGGTTGTTTTCCTGATGCGGGGCCGCATTTCGGTGTACGCCTTCTGTAAGTTATTCTGTCCCGCGTCCTCGATCGCTTCAGCGTGAGTATTGATAGCTGCTGTCACAATACGATCCCAGAAGGTAGGTTCTGCCTCACTTTCCTGGGATGTAGGTTGACTATCTGAGGTCAAGCTTTCCATATCAGTAGATAGACTGTCAGCAATCTTGGATTCGGTATCGGTCGGTACACTCTCATCAATCTCTGTATCAGCATCCGCCTCAACGGACTCCTCGGCGTCGTCAATCCCATGCATATTTTTCTGGTGTCGCATCATATGATAATGTCTGGTGAACGTGCGTTCACACTCAGAACAAGTATAAGCCATGTTGACGGTTGAACGTCGATGTGCGTGTTTTGAGAATACACTTGCTTTCATAGACAGTAACGCCCGCCAACGCCCACTGTTATTCCTTAACGCCCTATCTGTACGCCTTAACGCTCGCCTCAACGCTTTAACACACTTTCTTAACGCTTTAACGTCGTTTAATGCTATTGCTTCGTTACTGTTTTTTTTTGTGTTCTTGCATTCTCCATGAAATATATTTTCCGTGCAGTTATATCTCGAAATAATATTTACATGAATATTTTCTGTCGTCTGAACCAAATACACCCACCGGTCCCAGTCCAGCAGGTGAGGTGTTATGGGAGACCCCTGAAAATTAAATACATGTACATTTACAAGTGTGTAGTCCGTCATTCAATATTAAGCCAACGTTCACCAGCGAAAACCTTCAGGAATCATTCGATGACGTCACTATGAAGTCACTGACATATTGTAATGGATTCTCTCATCTCTGTGTATCCAATGATGCAGCTCCCATCCTCATACTGGTCTACCATTCAAGAGATACCGGCTATGTTCGTGTTTGATGACATCACTTGCGATACGTTAACTGTAGTGTGAAACACACCAATGTGTCATACCCTTAGAGGCGGAACACGATCACGCTCGTACATAGCATATTTTGTAGTCAATCACCAATTTCTTTATCTTGTTTTTTTTTCTTCAAGGCGAGCTAGCAGTCAGCTTTATTCGCCTAATATGAGACCGTAAGGTGCGTCAGATACAGGAAAATACGATACGCTTCGATGAGTCGA
>JAVTVY010048661.1:0-23000 GCA_036873755.1 Hanleya hanleyi
ATGATACACTCCCAACTGAGAAACCAGATATAGCAATAACTGCGATGGATGGAAAACGAATGGCCAGAGTGTCAAGCTTATTTGATCATCAAGAGTATCTGATCTAACCTTCAAAGGAATTATGCAACTAACCAACCATACTAAACAATGGATCTCTCATTTTTGTTGTATTAAGATTGAATACCAATTCGACCAGTCTAATAAATTATCTATAAACCAATGGTAAATTCTTGAAAATAAAACAATGAATGTGCGATCTTGAATGTATTCGCTTGAAAATCAAGCCTCTAAACTAAACCTCCCGAAGGAGTCACACACATTAGGGAAAAATATCAGTTATGCCCAGAGAAGACAAGGCATTTAAAAATCGCAAGAAATTTTCATTTAACAGCTGCATATGAAGTATATACAGCAGCTTTTGGGAATGTCGAAGATTCTCACTCTAGGGTCTTCGGATACCTGATTTTTGTTATTTGTTTTTAGTATTTCCTGTTTTTATACCTGAATAGATACAAACATCTTTCTTCGTGCAGAAATAAATGTAACTTCTCGAGTATCGACAGCTCTTAGCTATAGGTTGAACTATAGCCAAGGTTGCAGTATGGCATTTATCAACTATTCCCCATATGTATAGTTGCAGAGGTTGACTTTAAAAATCCGTCTAGAAACAGTTGGTTGAGACAGAGAACATTGACTATTGCCGAGATGTTTCAGTAACCGCTTTATTAATCAAAAGTAGGACAGGGCGGGTTCTGTAACACAGAAATAAAAGGAATCAGAAGAATGAAATCAATTAGTCGGTTATACATGTAATCAGTCCATAAGAATTACTGACATGAGTCCCATTTTGGCTATTACATAGATAATTGTACAATAAAGTACAATAATTTCGTTCCACCGCCGGACAATAGTAAAACTACAAGCCCGTATCGAGTAATTTATGTATCACAAATCAATATCTATATTAATTCCATATAATGAAATTCACATAACATCTGTCAAATCGGAAATCACATCGACATGCTATTTATCAGACAAATTACTAATTTATTCAAGAAATACTTCATTTCTCATTCAAAATGTAACTGCATTCCTCATTTCAATTAATTCATTTAATTCTCCATGGTATTAGCAAATCGGTTAAAGGGGGACTACTCTGTAAGACAATGCAGCCGTGATCGAATGACAGAGGGAGGTAGCTCTTGCTTTTGTCGGGAGAGGAAACCTTTGCTCATGACGATCGTTTCTCTAAGCTAAATTAACTGACAATACGATGGTTTGCCGAACCAATTAATTGTAAAGATGCTTTACCGATAGAATTACATGAACTTAACGGCAAACACACTAATCAACGTCCATCACACTACCATACCACGAAATATGACCTCTGCATAATGCATTTACTATACGCACTGTGACAAGCACAAATCACTTGATTTGTTTATAAAACATTACATTACAATAAGCTGACATGCTAATAAAAAAGGTAATGGAACCCTTGAACTGAATATACCTGAAGAGTAAATCTCCGTGGCACAAATTGGAGCAAATCACAATTATTTCTGGCTGGTTTAGACCAGGGTGGAAAGCATCTCCAACGTTGGGGCTAAAAAACGATCGCAGCGCCGCACCAGGGGAAAATAACTCTAACCATACCCTCCGGAGGGGGGCACAAGGTGGCAGCTATTCGGAAGATTGTAGAATAAGGCAGCACCGCTAAACTGAACGCTTATACTCACCTGTCTGAGTTCGTACTTTGACATTTCTCACGATCCCATCTGCTCCAGGGTAAACGTCTATGACTCTCGCAAGATCCAATTTACCACGTGCCATGTTTGAGTCTGTGAGCAAGACAACATCACCTACCTGGAATTGTCTCCCTTTGGTTCGCCATTTTGTGCCTTTCATCAGAGTCGAGACGTATTCCCGAATAAACCTTCTCCAAAATTGGAGAACTAGTGTTTGCATATATTCAAACCGTTTGTGAAGATCTTTCGTCTCTTGAAATGATCCCTGTAGTATACTTGCTCCTGCTCTACCCATCATAAAATGATTGGGCGTCAAAGGTTGCGGGTCAGCTGGATTATTAGCTGCATAACCAAGAGGTCTTGAGTTAACCGCTTCTCTCTTGCAGGAAACAAGCCTATGTTTATGTATACTATGATTGTCTTTTTGAATTTGGTGCTAATACTGTTATATGGAATATGGAATAGGTCTTTGGATTATGGACGCGGATATTCTCTAATGGACGACGGCTGGATTATGAATGACGGACTAGACGCTTGTAACCAGACACTCCACTTCGGCAAAGACGGTAGCCATCTCATTCCAAGACAACAGTTGTTGTCCAAGGCGACTTGGATAGCTTGTTTTACTTGCTTGATAAGACTCTCGTAGAGTCCCCCCTGATGAGGGCTCAGAGGGGTAATGAATCGCCATTTAACTCGATGAAGCGACGCGAAATCTTCAATCTGGCGTTTGCCCTCCTGGACGAACTTCTTTAACTCCTTGCGTGCTCCAACGAATGATGTTCCATTATCTGAAATAATCGTATTCGACCACCCATGGTGGGCTGCAAACCGACGCAGGGTGTGCAGAAAAGCTTGCGTTGAGAGTCCGTCAACCATCTCCAGATGTATGGCGCGCACTGTCGCGCAAGTGAAGATTGCACCCCAAGCCTTCTGCGACTTATTTCTACCGTATTTCAAATTAAAGGGGCCAAATAGATCAACTCCCGTGACAGAAAAGAGAGGTGAGTATGGTGTCATTCTTTCTGGAGGTAGGTCTGCCATCAACGTGATGTGTGGCCTTTGTCTTAACTTTCGACACACTACACAATCACGAACCACAGACTTTGCCAGGTTACGACCTTTGACAATCCAGAATCTTCGTCGATTTTCACTCAGCGTCCTTTCTGGTCCTATGTGTCCCATTTTCATATGAGTCTCCCTCATGATCAGCTTAGAGATTTCATGAGAGGCAGGCAGGAGAATGGGATGGATTTGGTCATATGAAAGTTCAGATCTTCTGAGCCTGCCTCCTACTCTTATCACACCATCCGTGAGAAATGGTGACAAATCCTGACATTTCTCTTTCCAGTCTCGTTAAACAACGGTAATCCAATACCGCTCAGCACAATCTATTTCCTCGGGTTGCAGTGCACCCGTCAAGCGCTTCTGTGATGAACTAATACCGGAATTGTGACAAAATCTTAAAACATAGTCTCTGGTCAGTCGTTGCCAGCTGGAATACTCACCAAGTTTGATGATTGGCTTCAAAGGACTGATAGCGCAAACAGATTTTGTCTTCTTCAGTTCGCTGTCGTCTGCTCGTGTGGCGACTACTTTCACAGGCCAGTTTTCTTCAGGTTCGCGAAGGAAATCTGGACCATGTTTCCATCTTCCACTCATTTCATCCACAGACAAACCTCTGCTCAGATCATCAGCAGGGTTTGACTCCGTGGGAACGTATCTCCACTTGTCAGGTCCCCAAGTTGACTGGATTTCTGACACCCTAAGACCAACGAAAGCCTTGAGTGCGATTGATTCCGACTGAATCCAATGTAACACGATTTGAGAATCAGACCAAAGCGTTACCTTAGCTGGCTTCTCCTTAAATTCCTCTACCAGAGTTCTGGCAAGTCTGGAGGCAACGAGAGCTCCCATAAGCTCTAATCGAGGTGTTGTGGTCTGACGCAAAGGTGCAACCCTTGCCTTACCAGAAACAAGACGAACTTCTGGACCTCTTGAAGTTTGCCAAAGAACATATGCCACCGCTCCATATGCGTACGCGCTTGCGTCCGCAAATACATGGAGATCCGGCCTTCCACGAGCATCTGAAGGTTTCAAACTTCTAGGGAACTCTGCCCTGCTGATCTCTTGAATTTCTAGAAGCAACCTTTTCCATCTGTCCTGAAGCTCTTCGGGTAATTCATTGTCCCAGTCAAGCTGTTTCAGTCTCCATATATCCTGTAAAGCTACTCTCGCCTTGATCGTAATGACGGAAGCCAGATCCAAGGGGTCGTAAATACCTGATATTCTTGACAGGACAATCCGCTTTGTAAGGATACTTGGCTCCATCTTCTTCACCTCGTATCTAATGACATCTCTCTTGACATTCCAGACTATCCCCAAAGCTTTCGTGGGACCGCCCTCCTTGTTCAGAGGAACATCCTGCGTTGGCTGGTTTGAGAATTGATTGTCGTCACTGTTCTCCTGGTCTGGTTCTTCTGCAGAACAGAACCACTTCTTGATACAGAAGCTTCCAGTGCTCAGGATATGATCCAGTTGATCCATTTTGTGCACAGCTTCTTCACGAGTACCACATGAGTGGATCAAATCGTCGACATTTCGATCCCGCTGACGTATTGTAGCTGCCTGTGGAAACTCCGACTTGGCCTTATCTGCCATGCGCAGCATTACGAAACTTGCCATATCTGGCGAGGGTTTGTCGCCAAATGTAACTCTCAGAAGACGATAGACAGACGGACGTCTTGTAGAGTCGAGATTCCGCCACAGGAATCTGTGAACATATGTGTCAGATTCGGGCAAGCATATTTGTAGGTACATCTTCGAAATATCTCCCATGAAGGCTACCTCCTCTTCACGAAACCGTATCAGTACACCAAGCAGGTTACCTATCAAACAGGGTCCCTTGTACAACAAGGAGTTTAGAGAAACTCCTTTGTACGCACATGCAGGGTCAAACACCACTCTCAGTGGGGTGCTCTGTTTCTCTGGTCGGTAGACTCCGTGATGTGGAAGATAATAAGCTGGTTTCTTGTCAACTTCCTCTTCTGTGAGTTGAGTAGCCCAACCGTTCTTCAAATACTCACCTATGACGCCATCATGAAGTTGAGCTTTCTTCTCATCCTTTGATAGACTTCGTTCCAAGGATGCAAGTCTTTTTTCTGCCAGGGGATAGTTATCTGGGAGTAAAGCTGGGCCTTGTTTCCATGGTAGTCCTATTGTATAGCGATTCCCAGTCCACTCACAGGACTCCTCAAATAATTTCAAGGCTCTTCTGTCATCAGGAGAGATGGACTTTGCAGAACAAGTACAATCCGTGCCTTGAACTCCTAACGTTTCCATGGCATAAAACTTCTCTAGATCTATGTGTTGAACAAATCCAATAGAACACACTGACGAGGCTCGTTTTGTCGTATCTGATCCGATCACATACCATCCTAAGGGAGTGCGTTTACCAACTGGTTCAAACGGGAGGCCCTGTCTGGTCTCCTCATCCACGTGCAAATGGGAATATTGCACACCCAGGATCAAATCCACTGGACCAGCCTTATGGGAAAACCTTAGGTCAGCTAAATGTGGATGGGATTGAAGCCATGTTCTGTTTAGAGGTGGCACGCTAAGAATGGTCTTCTCTATCTCATGCGCTTCAATAGGGTATTCTTCGCCTCCTGAAATCGATGAGATAAAGAATTTTACCCTTCTACTCCATGGTTGAGCTATCGTTTCGCCGCCAACCACAGCTATGTCAAGCCGCTGTTTCCCACCTTGCAAGCCCAATGCTTTTGCAAAGTCACGTCGGATAACAGTCGTTCCCGCACCACTGTCGATAAGTACATTTCCCTCACTTACCTTCCCATTCGCTGAGCGGAAAAACACCCGAACCACTGGCATTATACCATCCTGATCAAGAATGGAAGCTACTCCATTCGCTGTAGGCAGGTCAGTGTGCAACAAGACATGATGGGACCGGGTACAGCCATCCTTTGTACATTTCTTCTTTGAGCAACAATCTGCAAGGGTGTGGCCACGAACAAGGCATGAAAAACACAGCCTATTCTTCTTTGCTTGCTCAACCCTTTCATTGACGGTTGAATCAATGAAGGTTTGACATTCAGAAACCCGATGGTTCTCCTCACAGATGAAACATTTCATTCCTTTGTACCTTACCTGATTCGAATTAATACCCCTTCGTTTCTCCTTGTGAAAGCTCTACTCCGACTTGCTTCCAGCATGAATGTCACCGAAATCGGGGTCAAACTCGGCTTTTACCTGTTTTCTAATCATATCACTCACCTGATTTATCGTTGGGACTTGTCCCTTCTCTCGTATTTCGGCAGCCAAGCGTTTCCACCTACCTATAAGTGGGTCTGGTAGCCGTCGCACAATCTGGCGTAGATTCTCGCTCGCATTGATGTCGGCTTGATAACCGATTCTATGAAACACAGAAATGCAATTTATCACATCAAGAGACATGTCACGCAAACCCTGTCGGTCTCTTACGCCTATCCTAGCGCCATCGGTAAGCTTTTTCGAGCACGCACGCGCTATACTACTGGCCTGACCAAACTGGTCTTTCAAACATTTTAAGGCAGTAGCATACATCGAACCGCTCGCGCCGAGGCCTGAAGTCGCGCGTTCTGCTTCGCCTGTGAGATGCATTCGCAGTTGCACCATTCTCATATCATCCGATAGATGTGGCTTGTCGTGGATATGAATTTTGAAGCGCTCTACAAAATCTACATAGCTCAAGGGATTCCCGTTAAATTTGTCAAGCTTTATTGTGGGAATGTCTTTGCTTGCCTCTAACTTAAAAAGAGCTTCACTAACTGACATATCCCTAGCCGGCGGCGGTAGAACAGTTTCTTGGAATTCAACCAATGAGTCGATCCACGAGTCGAAACTCTGTCCAAATGGTGATGTCGGTTCCACAACGGATGGAGGATGGTAGGGACCAGGAGAGACCTCTGACACACTAGATGACCCTGGAGATGTTGCTTCAACTCCCAATACAGCATTTTGCTCTCTGGCCGGTAAGTTAGACTCACGGACTGAATGTGACGAGACACTGTGACTGTCTGACAACGGAATGCTAGATTGGGATGATTCATTCCGTGCAGCGCCTCGTGCTGACATGGACCGTGTACAGGTTCTCGGTTCCGGCGCATGATCCACAAGAGTAGTCTTCCACGTCTTCCTGAATGCTGTAAACGTCATTCGCAAGATCGGTTTCCCATTGGTCAAGGCGATGTATTTGCGATTCATTATCAGCAAAGTCGTATAGCTGACCGTGAGTTTCACAAGCTTTACTGTAATCTGCTTTCACTTCGTCCACAATGTTCTTCATTCTCCGTTTGTTTGATTCACCTCCCGCAATAGACTGACGAATGCGATTTATTGCGCGTGTGATTTTACTGCGTAATTGTTTACGTTTGTTCTTTAATTCAATCTCTGGTCCATTTGATGGACCAGCTTGCACGTTGACATGGTGTTCATCCTCATTACCATTATCTGATGGATTAAATTCAGGATGATGGTGCTGATTTTGTCCGGTCGGATCTTCATCCGACACTTGATTCTCCCCTCTGATGCATTCGCCCGATTGTTCTGCGTTGCTCATCCTCAATATTCTCTAATCTCACCAAGTAAGACGTCCTTGCCTCTAGATCGGCACAGCAGTACAACTTTCTTCAGAAATTTGGTTGAGACAGAGAACATTGACTATTGCCGAGATGTTTCAGTAACCGCTTTATTAATGAAAAGTAGGACAGGGCGGGTTCTGTAACACAGAAATAAAAGGAATCAGAAGAATGAAATCAATTAGTCGGTTATACATGTAATCAGTCCATAAGAATTACTGACATGAGTCCCATTTTGGCTATTACATAGACAATTGTACAATAAAGTACAATAATTTCGTTCCACCGCCGGGCAATAGTAAAACTACAAGCCCGTATCGAGTAATTTATGTATCACAAATCAATATCTATATTAATTCCATATAATGAAATTCACATAACATCTGTCAAATTGGAAATCACATCGACATGCTATTTATCAGACAAATTACTAATTTATTCAAGAAATACTTCATTTCTCATTCAAAATGTAACTGCATTCCTCATTTCAATTAATTCATTTAATTCTCCATGTTATTAGCAAATCGGTTAAAGGGGGATTACTCTGTAAGACAATGCAGTCGTGATCGAATGACAAAGGAGGGAGGCAACTCTTGATTTTGGCGGGAGAGGAAACCTTTGCTCATGACGATCGTTTCTCTAAGCTAAATTAACTGACAATACGATGGTTTGCCGAACCAATAAATTGCAAAGATGCTTTACCGATAGAATTACATGAACTTAACGGCAAACACACTAATCAACGTCCATCACACGACCATACCACGAAATATGGCCCCTGCATAATGCATTTACTATACGCACTGTGGCAAGCACAAATCACTTGATTTGTTTATAAAACATTACATTACAATAAGCTGACATGCTAATAAAAAAGGTAATGGAACCCTTGAACTGAATATACCTGAAGAGTAAATCTCCGTGGCACAAATTGGAGCAAATCACAATTATTTCTGGCTGGTTTAGAGCAGGGTGGAAAGCATCTCCAACGTTGGGGCTAAAAAGCGATCGCAGCGCCGCACCAGGGGGAAATAACTCTAACCAACAGTTTTCACAAGGTATTGTATTTTATGTTTTGGTCCAACCGCTTCATATTCCTTTCCGTATCACTCACGTATGTTCTTTTTTCCAAGTAATCCGAAGTTGATTCCTTGATTGAGCATCATATCTATCACGCTTTGAGGATGACTGCTTACATCAATATCGTGAGTGTCTCTATTACATACATGTTATCTCTATCCCCACATTTTAGGCAATCCCCACAGTTTAGTGAGAATCTAGCAAAAGCTACTAGGCGAGTTATGTCTACGGCATTTGCAGACCTTTCGTGAATATTACTGTCTAGTGTAGGTGGATATATCCTTCGCGGTATTAGTCATATAGAGTTGATCTAACGCAAGAAGATCATATATGTAGCGTTTGTTAAGTAAGAAGGAACGGGCTTCTAAATGATATATTTGCAATTTCTGCATATAATCGTAGTCACCTTTCCGGAAACTTTTGCGAGAGAATGTGTTGTAATGGGTTAAAGCGTTTGTCTGACAACACAGTGACATAAGCCACGAGAGTTCGAGTCAAATCATACCACTGTGTGATTTTCCAGTTTGAAGCAATTTCATTACACGCATTTTCTTTCAAAACACTATATAATCTCCTTTTCGCATATGCTGATGTTGTGGGTTGTAAAATATACATCATGTGCCATTAGCCATCATGGAACTCAATGATCTTGATCTTCATCTGTCATATTTAAATTTGTTTGACAGTCTATCAGATCTCAATGATCTATATTGTTCCAAAAACAGCTTTACTTTGAAACCGCCATCTCATCTGTCATCATAGTCCGCCATCTTGGATGGCCATATTAAGAAAAATGCTACATCTTGTCTCATTGTTTAAAAAAGGTGTCTATGTGCCATAGAGATTTAGAGTTTCTATTGAAAAATGTGCTCATATTAGAAAATGGCGGCGTATATCTCGTACAACCTTTGAGCATATTATGAGAGATTTCATGTGTACATTTGAATGATTATTGTGAAGTACGATAACATATGTTGTACTGTTGGCTCGGTTGATCAAAACTAACTGTTCAGAGCTGCAATCCAACCTCAACAATTTGTGAAATTTAGATGGATATAGAGGGACGCCTCGCATGTATCTGTTTGAGTTTCACATTTGCCCTAATCAGTTTTGGAAGTTTGTTATTTGATTCAATGTCAATTCACGGGTTTGATCGGTACATGTACATACATTACAATTATATTGAGATTGGGAGCGTATCTGCTAATTGAGCGGAAGCCAGGAAATACTGACCGCTGTATGTACTTGAAGTGGTCAGGAAACACTGACCATTGAAGATAGCTGATGGATAATACAGTAACTGGTACGAGCGAGAGATTTGTCACATCAGGTCAATTGTATACTTGAATATTAAACCTGATTTACGCTGTATGTTATAGAAATGCATATAAATGAATTGTCTTCTGTTAAATGGATTAGTAAGAGTTTGAATCAGATGAGTATTTGTGCGCGGTTATATATTTTGGGGAGATCTAGCAAACCTGAACGTCTATTTAATATGATAAAGCTATACATGTATATTATTTGATTCAGTGTGGTCAAACAGGCCAGCTCTGTCCGAGCAATGACCAGCGCTCAAGTGTCCATTCCGGTAGTTTCCCTAATTAAGTGTTTGAGTTGTGAGAAACTGAAGTTTAGGCCGAGCCTGCGTTAAGTATCTTGTTTACTCTACTGTATAAAAGTTCGATGTATACTGTACTAGGCTAAGCATTAACACCATTGCTTCATCTGTTCAGACGTTTTTGGTTATCATGATTTGCTGTACTTTGTCTATGTGATGATGCAGAAGTAAAACAACAACAACCTCTGTTTATCTCAACGAGTTGTCTTGTAGTTCTTTGGATTGACCGAAGACGAACCTACAGAAAGGGTTATGTGGAGAAGATCCCCGTTGTCTTATCTCTTTCGCGCAAGCCCATAAACTGCGGATAACACGCAAAAAGTCCACAAATTGAATAACATCACAATTACGAGAGATATATCCTGTTTGACGATCGATGGCGCAATATAACTACCACAGCATGGAAAAATGAATGCATCTCCAAATTATGGATATCTTGAAATCATTAGCTATCGGTATGCAAAATTTTGATATGCCATGTATGGCCTGACCTTTGATACGTTCACACTCTGGGTAACCCACTGATATCCCTCATACTTAAGATGAAGAAATATATTAAATAGTAGGGTGTTTACACTACCATACCCCCTACATCCGAATAAATCGATTTCAGAGAAATTGGAATTTATTATTACAACACATGTAAGGAAAGTGGGAAGAGGTGCCGACATACTGATAGAGTCACATGACTTCACAGTATAGTCTTAGTATAGTCCATCACAGTATGATGGACGTTTCTGAGCATAATACACTGAACAGAAATTCCGAATGTTTCTGGGAAACTGCTGCAAATACCCTTCTATAATACCACTCACAATGCTATCGTCTTATTTAAGACATAGACAATAACGCAGTAAACTAGGAGACACTGTCAACGAAGCTGAATAACTTCGTTCAGCAATACCCAAATGAAGGCTAACCCTAATAAGTTTCAGCTGATCACACCATGATCACCAGAGGCTGTTACAGTGCAAATAATATGAGCTAGTGTTGTTCCGAACAATGTGCGAACAATTCCGACAGTTGAATGCTCTTCGCAGATTGGGTGCAGTTCTGAATGTAAATATTAAGGGGGTGACATAGAATAGAATAGAATAGAATAGAATAGAATTTATTAACCAATCAGGTGCCCACGTGGAGCGTACAATCAATACCCCTCCCCCCTTTCTTTGATACAATTGATTCAAACAAACATGTACAACACACAAGAAAGTTACAAATTTCTCCAACACTGAGATCTGTTTATCATTATGAGGATCAAAGGCTAAGTAGTATACAAAGCGTAAAATGACCACGTTTGACCTCAGAAATTTGCATATTAGGGAGGTCACGGGAGGGTCACAGAGGTCAAATGCAATATAGTTCCGGCAGAAAGACCAAAAGCTACCTCCAATCCAGGAGAGTTCCAATTGCTGCAGGGATGTATTCAGGATGTATTCATCCACGGTGATGCGGTTTGGCCGCGGTTTTGGCGGTGATTCGGTCTCGGGAAAAAGCTTCCGCGGAGAAAAAGTAGTCCCTAGATAAAATGGTCCGATGGGGTCGAGTGAGGTATCAAAGTGAAGCTTATGTGAAGGGGCATCTAATGGGCTGGGTGTGGGGTTGACGCGGCCTTCTGCGCATGCGCGGTGGCCGAAGGGTATGAAAATAGCCGTTTTGGGATGTAGGGGAGTCCCTAATGGTCCAATGGAGTCGAGTGAGGTATCAAAGTGAAGCCTAGGTGAAGGGGTATTTTATGGCTGGGTTAGTGCATGTAAAATTTTTCCTGAAAAAAAACGGAACTCGGACTTTATCGAAAATCCGGGAAAATACCTATATGGGGTATGGGGGTCCGATTGTGTCGAGTGAGGTATCAAAGTGAAGCATTAGGATTTCGCTGACGTCCTAGTAATAAACATAATCTATAGGTGTTGTACCATGTTAATAGGATCAGTCTAGCATCTGTACCACCCTAGGGTCGAGCGTTTATTGTCCCGTGTATCTCCGCAAGAAAACAACAAACAAAATGGCGGCTCCAGGATGGTGTGGGGATGCCCTTTCCATATCACGGCGTCGACAGTAGCGCCATCTGCACACATTGACGCAAGGGAGACAACTCGTGTGGCCTAAGGATATGGAAATAGCCGTGTTGGAGCTAGGGGAGCCACAAATGGTCCAATGGGATCGAGTGAGGTATCAAAGTAAAGCCTAGGTGAAGGGGCATCTGATGGGCTGGGTGTGGGGTTGAACTAGCGTCATTCTGCGCATGCGCGGTGGCCCAAGGGTATGGAAATAGCCGTTTTGGAGCTAGGGGAGTTACTACTGGTCCAGTGGGGTCATATGAGGTATCAATGTGAAGCCTAGGTGAGGGGGCATCTGATGGGCTGGGTGTGGGGTTGAACTAGCGTCATTCTGTGCATGCGCGGTGGCCCAAGGGTATGGAAATAGCCGTTTTGGAGCTAGGGGAGTTACTACTGGTCCAGTGGGGTCGAATGAGGTATTAAAGTGAAGCCTATGTGAGGGGGCATCTGACTGGACTAGTGGGTTTGAACTAGCGTCATTCTGCGCATGCGCGGTGGCCCAAGGGTATGGAAATAGCCGTGTTGGGAGCTAGGGGAGCCACAAATGGTCCAATGGGGTCGTATGAGGTATCAAAGTAAAGCCTAGGTGAAGGGGCATCTGACTGGACTAGTGGCTCGGCCGTTGTCACCATTCTGCGCATGCGCGGTGGCCCAAGGGTATGGAAATAGCCGTTTTGGAGCTAGCGAAGCCAATAATGGTCCAATGGGATCGAGTGAGGTATCAAAGTGAAGCTTATGTGAAGGGGCATCTGACTCGACTAGTGGGTTGACATAGCGTCATTCTGCGCATGCGCGGTGGCCCAAGGGTATGGAAATAGCCGTTTTGGAGCTAGGGGAGTTACTACTGGTCCAGTGGGGTCGAATGAGGTATTAAAGTGAAGCCTATGTGAGGGGGCATCTGACTGGACTAGTGGGTTTGAACTAGCGTCATTCTGCGCATGCGCGGTGACCCAAGGGTATGGAAATAGCCGCGTTGGGAGCTAGGGGAGCCACAAATGGTCCAATGGGGTCGTATGAGGTATCAAAGTAAAGCCTAGGTGAAGGGGCATCTGACTGGACTAGTGGCTCGGCCGTTGTCACCATTCTGCGCATGCGCGGTGGCCCAAGGGTATGGAAATAGCCGTTTTGGAGCTAGCGAAGCCAATAATGGTCCAATGGGATCGAGTGAGGTATCAAAGTGAAGCTTATGTGAAGGGGCATCTGACTCGACTAGTGGGCTGACATAGCGTCATTCTGCGCATGCGCGGTGGCCCAAGGGTATGGAAATAGCCGTGTTGGAGCTAGGGGAGTCCCTAGTGGTCCAATGGGGTCGAGTGAGGTATCCATGTGAAGCATTCGTGAAGGGGCATCTGATGGGTTGGGTGTGCGGTAGGAATATCATTCTGCGCATGCGCAGATGCAATACGGAGGTCTCGTCCAATCAGAAGCGAGCATTTCAAATTGAGCTAGGGAGTCCCTAATGATCCAATGGGGTCGAGTGAGGTATCAAAGTGAAGCCTAGGTGAAGGGGCATCTGATGGGTTGGGGGTGCGGTAGGAATATCATTCTGCGCATGCGCAGATGCAATGCGGAGCTCTCGTCCAATCAGAAGCGAGTATTTCAAATCCGCCACGGAGCTCTCGTCCAATCAGAAGCGAGTATTTTGACCCGGTGCATTATGGGGCATATCCAAGATGGCGGCACGTATGTTCAAGATGGCGGCACATCCAGTGTCGAAAACTGACCATTTTATCGGGATGTGGTCACCTAGTGTCGAAAACTGGACCCTGTATGGGTCCCGCTAGACGTTTTGGGAGCTAGGGGAGTCCCTAATGGTCCAATGGGGTCGAGTGAGGTCTTATTTTGAAGCTCTCGAGGAGGAGCATCTGATGGGCTGGGTGTGGGGTTGAAATAGCGGCATTCTGCGCATGCGCAGCCTGGCCGTAGTATAGAAATAGACGTGTTGGGGGGTATGTGGGTGTGTGTTTGGGTTTGAGATGGGCTATTCACGGTTCGAATGGGTCGTGTGAGGTATCAATGTGAAGCTTGTGTGGGGTAGAGTCAGAATGGCGTATTTTTAAATGCAAGTCGCGTCAATCTGTGCATGCGCATTTGGTTGTAGTAAGTAAAGTGGCCATTTTGGGGCAGTGAAGGAAGGTATTTGGGGTCGAGATGGACCATCCTTGGTCTGAATGCGTCCTGGGAGGTGTCATTTTGTAGTTCTCGGGTGTACATTCCGAATTGAGGGATGTTCCCGTCATCTGTGACGTCATCGATGACGTCATCAGTAGGAGTATTAGCAAAAGTGAGCCTTTTGGGGCAGTGCAGGAAGGTATTTGGTGTAGAGATGGACCATCCGCGTTGCGAATGCGTCATGGGATGTGTCATGTTGTAGCTCTCGGAGTATAGACCCCGATTTCAGGGATATTTGCAGCATCTGTGACGTCATCGATGACGTCATTAGTACAAGTTGTAGCGAAAGTGGGCCTTTTGGGGCAGTGCAGGAAGGTATTTGGTGTAGAGATGGACCATCCGCGGTCCAAATGGACCGTGTGGGGTGTCATCTTGTAGCAACGCCCACCAACACCATTCTTAATGCTTCAACGCCCTGGTGAAATAGCTCAGAAGCTCTGATATTCCATGGAATTGTCACTAATTCTTCGAAATGCATTGATGCCCGTCAACGCCCGTCGTTACACCTTAACACTCTAACATAATGCCATGATATAGACCAGAGAGAGAACAACAACAACAACAAGGATGACACATGAGAGAACAACAACAACAAGAAGTTTTTTTCATATAGTTTATTTTCCCCAATGTTACATCATACCCACGCTGGGGGAGCCGCGTTGGGTATATTTACAATTCAAGAAGATTCTTATCCAATCAGAGGCCACCATTTGCATGCTTCATATTCGTTCCTGTCCGTTAGATGTATTCTTGTCCAATCAGAAGTCTCCATTTCAGAAAGTGCCATCTGAACCGTTTATTCTAATCATCGTCGGGCAGGCCAGGATACTGTTGAGGCAACATATCCTCAGATAGTTGTTTGCGCATTCTGAGTATCTATCAGTGCGTGGGTGAATACTTTCATCCGATGGAGGTGGTGGTCAGTTTAACCACGAAGAACGCAACATTGGTCATTATCTCCACTATCCACTTGGTGTTACAATTCAAGAAGACTCTTGTCCAATCAGAGGCCACCACTTGCATCTGTCATATTCGTTCCTGTCCGTTAGATGTATTCTTGTCCAATCAGAAGTCTTCATTTCAGAAAGTTCCATCTTCGGCCATGTTCGCTTTGAACCGTTTATTCTAATCATCATCGGGCAACCCAGGATACCGTTGAGGCAACATATCCTCAGATAGTTGCTTGTGCATTCTGAGTATCTATCAGTGCCTGGGTGAATACATTCACCCGATGGGTTGGTCGGTCAGCTTGGTCACGAAGAACGTAGCATTGGTCACACTGTCCACTGTCCACTTGGTGTTGGGGCGTTGTTGTTGGGCCCATTCCAAGGGATCCACGGTGTCCAGATTCTCCAGCATCGTCTCTAGCGACAATCGGTTAATGATGGTAAACGGTTGGTCAAATACCCTGATGTTACTGATCGGGTAAAAATATCGGACTTGGACTGTCTCCTTATGCTGCAGCACATAACCAAACGCCAGATTCAATCTGAAGGCCGTAGTTTGATCTTTGAAGATGGCCTCTACGTAGCTACGTAGACGGGCGAGGTCGGTCAGTCGGAAATTGTAGATATCTTGAATAGGGCGATGACGGTAGAAACAGTGCCGGATCATGGGCCAATGGCGCCGATAAATGTCACTCACTGGATGGTCTTCGTGTAACAGATCGCTGGGAATATTTATGGCTTCGTCCACGAAGTGTACTTTACCCTCCACGTCGTACAAAATCTGGCCCAAGGTCTTGTCGTCGGAATTTGACTGTTGAATTAGGGCGACATCATCATCGGCCCTCGTGCGATGGGTGGGAGTTCCCTCTGTTTCGATATTGATGCCTACGGGCTCTTCTATCTGCAAACGTGGCTGCGGAACAGGGTGTCGTGTGCGTTGGTGTCGCAGCAACTGACTGGTCAGTTTGAAAAGCCGACCACATTCTTCGCATGGACGCTTGGGTACTTCATGGCGTGCACGTGTGTGGCGCTGTACATGATCCGGGCGCTGAAACGACAGTGTACATATCGTACAGTTATACCGGGCGGTTCCTTCGTGCTTGGTAGCCTCATGGCGGCGCAAGTCGTGCAGACGAGTGAATGATTTCGAGCACGTAGTACAAGTGAACATCTTGAGTGTCTGATGAAACCGGCCAGACCGCTTCCTTTATAGCACGGCGCGCGTAGTGTAAAGGTTTCCACCGCGGTGCGGTGGAAACCTTTGCGCGCCGGGGTCAAAGGTCAGTTCCGGTCACCTTTAGCGACGTACACCAAACAGAAGCGAGTATTTAAAATCCGTCACAGAGCTCTCGTCCAATCAGAAGCGAGTATTTTGACCCGGTGCATTATGCGACATATCCAAGATGGCGGTTCCAAAATGGCGGATCCAACATGGCGGCTCCAAAATGGCGGCGTATGAGAGCTTCTGACATGGACCTGATAGAAGTCCGGAATGGTGGAACATTCGTAAACATTCGGGCACTTTTACATCCTGGGACTTTTACATCCGAAGAGACACGGAAGTGCCCGAACATGATATCAGCTAGCGTGCTATAAAAGGGAAGCGGTCTGGCCGTTTCATCAGACACTCTGTCAACCACCAAGATGTTCACTTGTACTACGTGCTCGAAATCATTCACTCGTCTGTACGACTTGCGCCGCCATGAGGCTACCAAGCACGAAGGAACCGCCCGGTATAACTGTACGATATGTACACCGTCGTTTCAGCGCCCGGATCATTTACTGCGCCACACACGTGCACGCCATGAAGTACCCAAGCGTCCATGCGAAGAATGTGGTCGGCTTTTCAAACTGACCAGTCAGTTGCTGCGACACCAACGCACACGACACCCTGTTCCGCAAGCCACGTTTGCAGATAGAAGAGCCCGTAGGCATCAATATCGAAACAGGGGGAACTCCCACCCATCGCACGAGGGCCGATGATGATGTCGCCCTAATTCAACAGTCAAATTCCGACGACAAGACCTGGGGCCAGATTTTGTACGACGTGGAGGGTAAAGTACACTTCGTGGACGAAGCCATAAATGTTCCCAGCGATCTGTTACACGAAGACCATCCAGTGAGTGACATTTATCGGCGCCATTGGCCCATGATCCGGCACTGTTTCTACCGTCATCGCCCTGTTCAAGATATCTACAATTTCCGACTGACCGACCTCGCCCGTCTACGTAGCTACGTAGAAGCCATCTTCAAAGATCAAACTACGGCCTTCAAATTGAATCCGGCGTTGGTTATGTGCTGCAGCATAAAGAGACAGTCCAAGTCCGATATTTTTACCCGAGCAGTAACATCCGGGTATTTGACCAACCGTTTACCATCATTAACCGAGTGTCGCTAGAGACGATGCTGGAGAAACTGGACACCGTGGATCCCTTGGAATGGGCCCAACAACAACGCCCCAACACCAAATGGACAGTGGAGAGTGTGACCAATGTTACGTTTTTCGTTACCAAGCTGACCGACCACTCCCATCGGCTGAATGCGTCACTCATGCACTGATGAATACCATAACATGCCGTGCATACTCTATATGTCTACATGTTGATCGTTGACGGTACGGAGGTGACCGAAGAGACACGGATGTTACCGAAGATGTCACGGATGTTACCGAAGATGTCACGGCTCGGCCCTCGACTTGGGGATAGTTGAACTGAGTGTGCTAAAAATAGATCACCAGCTAGCGTGCTATAAAAGGGAAGCGGCCTGGACGTTTCATCAGACACTCTGTCAACCACCAAGATGTTCACTTTGCACAACCTGCCAGAAGCTGTTTACTCGTCTAGATAATTTACAACGCCACGAGGCCTCCACCCACAACGATGCTCGGTATACTTGTACAACCTGCGCACGGTCATTCAATCGGGAGGATCATTTACTGTGCCACGAACGCTCATTCCACGAGGGCGCGACGGAACAATGTAACGGTTGTGGTCAACTCTTCAAACGACGCAGTCAGTTGCTGCGACACCAACGGTTGATTCATGCCCTGGTACCATGGCATGTGCGACAACTTCCTACTGAGGAGGAGCCGCGGAAGGTCAGACCTAGTGAAGATGAGCCCGGGGAGACGAATGCCACTGGTGATGCGATGAAGGAGAGCCCGTCTATACCCACAGTTCAGAGCCTGGATATCCAGCCGGACCCCACCGTTACGGTTTCGATTCATACGCCTGACAACATCGAACATTTTCTGGACGAGCCCATAAATGTTCCTAGCGATCTCTTACAGGGCGCCCATCCAGTGAGTGACATCTATCGGCGCCATTGGTCCATGATACGGCACTGTTTCCACTGTCATCGCCCTATTCAAGATATCTACAATTTCCGACTGACCGACCTCGCCCGTCTACCTAGCTACGTGGAAGCCATCTTCAAAGATCAAACTACGGCCTTCAAATTGAATCTGGCGTTTGGTTATGTGCTGCAGCATAAAGAGACAGTCCAAGTCCGATACTTTTACCCGAGCAGTAACATCCAGGTATTTGACCAACCGTTTACCATCATTAACCGAGTGGCGCTAGAGACGATGCTGGAGAAACTGAACACCGTGGATCCCTTGGAATGGGCCCGGTTGCAACGCCCCAACACCAAGTGGACAGTGGACAGTGTGACCAATGTTACGTTCTTCGTGATCAAGCTGACCGACCAACCCATCGGGTGAATGTATTCACCCAGGCACCGATAGATACTCAGAATGCACAAGCAACTATCTGAGGATATGTTGCCTCAACGGTATCCTGGGCTGCCCGATGATGATTAGAATAAACGGTTCAAAGCGAACATGGCCGAAAATGGAACTTTCTGAAATGAAGACTTCTGATTGGACAAGAATACATCTACCGGACAGGAACGAATATGACAGATGCAAATGGTGGCCTCTGATTGGACAAGTCTTCTTGAATTGTAACACCAAGTGGATAGTGGAGATAATGACAATGTTGCGTTCTTCGTGGTTAAACTGACCACCACCTCCATCGGATGAAAGTATTCACCCATGCACTGATAGATACTCGGAATGCGCAAACAACTATCTGAGGATATGTTGCCTCAACGGTATCCTGGCCTGCCCGACGATGATTAGAATAAACGGTTCAGATGGCACTTTCTGAAATGGAGACTCCTGATTGGACAAGAATACATCTAACGGACAGGAACGAATATGAAACATGCAAATGGTGGCCTCTGATTGGATAAGAATCTTCTTGAATTGTAAATATACCCAACGCGGCTCCCCCAGCGTGGGTGTGATGTAACATTGGAGAAAATAAAATATATGAAAAAAACTTCTTGTTGTTGTTGTTCTCTCATGTGTCATCCTTGTTGTTGTTGCTGTTGTTGTTCTCTCTCTGGTCCATATCATGGCGTTATGTTAGAGTGTTAAGGTGTAACGACGGGCGTTGACGGGCATCACCGCATTTCGAAGAATTAGTGACAATTCCATGGAATATCAGAGCTTCTGAGCTATTTCACGAGGGCGTTGAAGCATTAAGAATGGTGTTGGTGGGCGTTGCTACAAGATGACACCTCACACGGTCCATTTGGACCGCGGATGGTCCATCTCTACACCAAATAACATACTTCACTGCTAAAAAAGGCCCACTTTCGCTACAACTTGTACTAATGACGTCACCAATGACGTCACAGATGCTATAAATATCCCTGAAATCAGGGTCTATACTCCGAGAGCTACAACATGATACCCCACACGACGCATTTGCAACGCGGATGGTCCATCTTTACACCAAATACCTTCCTGCACTGCCCCAAAAGGCTCACTTTCGCTAATACTCCTACTGATGACGTCATCGATGACGTCACAGATGCTTCGGACATGCCTCAATTCGGAATGTACACCCCGAGAGCTACAAAATGACACCTCACACGACGCATTCGGACTACACCAAACTCACCCTCACGCACCCACAAAATGTCCACTTTCGCTACTACTCGTACCGATGACGTCATCAATGACGTCACAGATGACGTCACAGATGACGCGGACACCCCTCAAATCGGAATGTACACCCCGAGAACTACAAGATGACACCTTCCAGGACGCATTCGAACCGTGAATAGCCCATCTCGACCCCAAATACCTTCATGTACTGCCCGAAAATGGCCACTTTCGCTACTACTCGTACCGATGACGTCACCGATGACGTCGCAGATGACGCGAACATCCCTCAAATCGGAATGTACACCCCGAGAACTACAAGATGACACCTTCCAGGACGCATTCGAACCGTGAATAGCCCATCTCGACCCCAAATACCTTCATGTACTACCCCAAAATGGCCACTTTACTTACTACAACCAACTGCGCATGCGCAGATTAACGCGACTTTCATTCAAAAACACACCATTCTGACTCTACCCCACACAAGCTTCACTTTGACACCTCACACGACCCATTCGAACCGTGAATAGCCCATCTAAAATACGCGGACATCCCTTAAATCGGAATGTACACCCCGAGAACTACAAGATGACACCTTCCAGGACGCATTCGAACCGTGAATAGCCCATCTCGACCCCAAATACCTTCATGTACTGCCCGAAAATGTCCACTTTCGCTACTACTCGTACCGATGACGTCACCGATGACGTCACAGATGACGCGGACATCCCCCAAATCGGAATGTACACCCCGAGAACTACAAGATGACACCTTCCAGGACGCATTCGAGCCGTGAATAGCCCATCTCGACCCCAAATACCTTCCTTCACTGCCCCAAAATGGCCACTTTACTTACTACAACCAACTGCGCATGCGCAGATTAACGCGACTTGCATTCAAAAACACACCATTCTGACTCTACCCACACAAGCTTCACTTTGACACCTCACACGACCCATTCGAACCGTGAATAGCCCATCTCGACCCCAAATACCTTCATGTACTGCCCGAAAATGTCCACTTTCTCTACTACTCGTACCAATGACGTCACCGATGACGTCACAGATGACGCGGACATCCCTCCAATCGGAATGTACACCCCGAGAACTACAAGATGACACCTTCCAGGACGCATTCGAACCGTGAATAGCTCATCTCGACCCCAAATACCTTCATGTACTGCCCGAAAATGGCCACTTTCGCTACTACTCGTACCGATGACGTCACCGATGACGTCACAGATGACGGGGACATCCCTTAAATCGGAATGTACACCCCGAGAACTACAAGATGACACCTTCCAGGACGCATTCGAACCGTGAATAGCCCATCTCGACCCCAAATTCCTTCATGTACTACCCGAAAATGTCCACTTTCGCTACTACTCGTACCGATGACGTCACCGATGACGCGAACATCCCTCAAAATCGGAATGTACACCCCGAGAACTACAAGATGACACCTTCCAGGACGCATTCGAACCGTGAATAGCCCATCTCGACCCAAATACCTTCATGTACTGCCCCAAAATGATCACTTTACTTACTACAACCAACTGCGCATGCGCAGATTAACGCGACTTTCATTCAAAAACACACCATTCTGACTCTACCTCACACAAGCTTCACTTTGACACCTCCCACGACCCATTCGAACCGTGAATAGCCCATCTCTATCCCAAACACACCCCTACCTAGCACCCAAAATGCCTGTTTTCTATACTACGGGCCAGGCTGCGCATGCGCAGACTATTGAACACGGACGAACCATTAGTGTAGTCAAGTGCTCCTCCACAAGAGCTTCAAAATAAGACCTCACTCGACCCCATTGGACCATTAGGGACTCACCTAGACTCCAACATGTCCACCCCGTATGGGCCTATACACCCATAGCCATGCAGTATAGGCCTATGGGCCTACCCAGGCCTCGGTGACTTTTTTGAAAAATTTCACCGATTCGCTCCGCAACACTTCCTATCGTGTTCTAAATGACGAGACGAGTAAAACGAGACACCACAACCCTACCGCAAATGTATAGAAGTACGTTTCCCAGGGGGACAAACATTGATCCTAATACTCCCAGTATGGACTATATGGGGCTCAGTGACTTTTTTCTAAAATTTCACCGATTCGCACGGGGACACTTCTTATCATGTTCTAAATGACGAGATGAGTAAAACGAAACCCCACAACCCTACCGCAAATGTATAGAAGTAGGTTTCCCAGGATGGTCCTATACCTCCCATACCCCATATAGGCATTTTCCCGTAATTTAGAATAAAGTCCGTATTCCGTATTTTTTCAGGAATTTTTAACATACACCCACCCTGGAACTAGGGGAAGATAACTCTATTGACAGGCGAGCCCCGTTAAGCCCGGCGACCTATATACCACCCATACCCCATATAGGCATTTTCCCAGGTTTTTCGATAAAGTCCGTTTTCCGTTTTTTTCCAGGAAAAATTTTACATGCACCCACCCCATTGCCTGAATGCCTCTTCACCTAGGCTTCACTTTGATACCTCACTCGACCCCATTGGACCATTAGGGGCTCCCCTAGCTCCAACACGTCTATTTCCATACCCTTGGGCCACCGCGCATGCGCAGAATGACCCTAATTTAACCCACATCCAGCCCATCAGATGCCCCTTCACGAATGCTTCACATCGATACCTCACTCGACCCCATTGGTCCATTAGGGGCTTCCCTAGATGCCAAAACGTCTATTTTCATACCCTTGGGCCACCGCGCATGCGCAGAATGACCCTAATTCAACCCCA
>JAVTVY010048662.1:0-24102 GCA_036873755.1 Hanleya hanleyi
TTTGTCGTACGAGCAGGTAGAGCATGTAGGTGAAACTGTGGGTGACTTGATCTCCATACGTCTTTTTAATGGGGACCACCCGTAACAGAGGTGTGTTGATATCGCCCACGATGTGGTTGTCCACCACGTCCGAGTAGACGTATAGTCCGTACATACCCGGCTTCATATCCATCGGGATCTGGCCTTGGTGGGCGGTGGGACCAGCGAACGTCTGTAGATCGAAACCCAGCATTTGCTGTAGGATAGAACTCAGTACGACACTCGCGTTGTCGGTGACGATAAGCTGTGCCTTGTCGTTGTGTGCGTTGTAATCGAAATCCACGTGATTCTTGAAGGGAAAGGATTTGATGGCTTTTGAAGTATTCGTGACCTCCCGTAGAGCCTTATAATGCAACAGTCTTGACAGCCCACCCATGAACTCCTTGGGGGTATCGTATTGGCCTTCGGGGAGGGTGAGTCGGGTGTTTTTGCCTTCGTTGGTGACCTCGTACCACACTTCATTGGCTCGTACGTTGTACCACGAATAAGGGTATTGGATATCCACGAGGCCACATTCCCAACGCCCAGGTAAATGCAACGGTTGCGGTAAGTGGGTCAAGTACTTGGCCACGGTGGTCTCAAACAATCCGCCATATTGACAGAAGTACTCTTCCCCAAGCAAAACAAGTACTGAGAAACCTCAAATCGCAAGAAGTTCTAGCAAATCTCCAGAGTAAATTCGTCATAGTCCCAGCAGACAAAGCTCCGAATAATATAATATTCATATGTAAATATTACTATTACCAGGTGCTGGTTAAAGAATTGAGTGTAGACATATCTTCATCAAATACATCTACTTACTCCCAAACTGCATTTACTCTGGAAGATTTATTTAACAATCACAAAAAGTTTCTCAGGGAAAGAGGTATTTGTCTTCCAACCAATCATAGCGACATACCAAAATTATACTGGACTCCCAAAATGCATAAATCACCATACAAAGCTAGATTCATAGCTGGTTCTAGAAGCTGCACCACCAAGCTTCTTTCAACCCTATTGACGAGGGCCCTTCAGGAGGTAAAAGCATTTTGGGAAAGGTATTGCGCCACTATTTTCAAGAACTCTGGCGTTGAATGTATGTGGATATTGAAAAACTCAAAATGTCTTACGGAAGAACTTGATGCTAAAGGTCACATACCGTACAGACATGTATCCACATGGGATTTCTCGACTCTCTATACTACAATCCCTCATCAGGACCTTATTGACCGTCTAAGTTCATTAATAGTATCTGTGTTCAAGAAAACTGATCGTAGATATATTAATGTCGGAAGCCATAAAGCATTCTTTAGCTCGACTACATACAAGAGATATCATTCATGGGATGTTTCTTTGTTTATAGAGTTGCTTGAATTTCTCATTAAAAATATCTATGTGAAATTTGGCAACACAATATATCAGCAGCATATAGGTATTCCAATGGGTACTAATTGTGCACCCTGTTGGCTGACCTGTATCTGTTCTCTTATGAATATGACTATATGCTGGCGCTTTCAAAAACCGATCCACTCAAAGCCCGTTCCTTCTCATTCACCAAACGCTATATAGACGATCTTCTCGCTGTGGATAATCGCTATATAAATGACGCAGTGAAGGATATATATCCACCTTCACTGGATTTGAAGGAAACTACAGATAGCCCTACAGGCACATCTTATTTAGATCTCTATCTCTATAAAAATGAAGCGGGCATTCTCTCTCGTCGACTTTATGACAAAGAGATGATTACAATTTCGACATCGTAAACTATCCCTTTCTGGATAGTAATATTCCAGTGGGACCTGCATATGGCGTATACATATCTCGCTTAGTAGCATTTGCTAGATCCTGTGTTAAATGTGACGATTTTAATCAACGTCACAAAACATTGTTGCAGAAACTTATAAAACAGGGCTATTCCACCAAGCGCCTCCACTCAAAGTTTCTCAAATTTGGCGATACATATCGCATGCTGATAGCAAAATACGAACGTAGCGTGCAAGATCTATGGCGCTACGTTTCGTAACATGTGTCTAATTCCGCTTAACCCGGGGCTAGGGGCCGTATGAGCCCATGTACTTAAAGATCTTCATGGTACTCATATGAACAGTCACAATCAAAGCGTGACTGAGGTACATCATTTTTAGATGACGACTCTATAACGAATATTATGGATTAAGAATACTGATCAGCGATACGGATTTGATATTTTGGAACATCATGATGTCTTGCCGGCATCATTGAAAATTGTTGACCGCTTCTCTCTTGCAGGAAACAAGCCTATGTTTATGTATACTTTTGTCTTTTTGAATTTGGTGCTAATACTGTTATATGGAAATGGAATAGGTCTTTGGATTATGGACGCGGATATTCTCTAATGGACGACGGCTGGATTATGAATGACGGACTATACGCTTGTAATTGTCAGGAAACACATCCAGCGAACTGTTACTGGGTAGGGTGAGGTAAAACATGGCGACTGAGCTGTCCTGTTGCTGCTGTTGGTTTTAATAGATGTTCCAGGCCTTGAGCGGTTGAGTCCGGCGTCGTGTTCGTCGCGGTGACTTGCTACGTGTCACGGCTCTGGAGATGTGGGGTGTCCTGATCAAGGATGGTTTTTTAAAGGTCTGAAAAGAAGGTGCCCGTTGTGGTGGTGGTGTTTTGGGGGGTGACTCCGGTTCCCATTCGAATTCCCAAGAAGGTAGTGGGCCACTCGGCGATTGCTGGGTTCGCTGCATAAAGGCCCAGCGGTGGGGGTTCCCCACCAATTCCTGTGGTACATGCATGTCTTACAAGCCTTGAGCGAAGACCTCCCATCCCCGAGGATCCGTGTGCGACCTGCGTTTACGCATCAGGTCATTCACTAAATCCGTCATGTGGGTCGTCACCTGATTCTGTACCAGGAGTTCGCCTTTATCATTCCAAGTCATGTTAGGATTCTGTTTCATCCGTTGTAATACCAGGCCAGCTTGTTTCTTGAACGATGCAGGTACACTCTTCAGCACTTCGTCTTCCACCCACTGTGGGGCTGTGGGTGGTACCCCTGGTAATGGCGGCTGTTGGAGCGGTGCTGAAGTCGGCGGTGTGTCACGTGGTGGTGGTGGTGGTGGGGTAGAGAAGGTTTTGTATTGGTCCATGAACGTCATGTACCGTTGAAGCGTCTCATTGTACCGTTGTACTTTCTCACTGTCGCTTAACCCCGGTCTCTGTAAGATCTGTTGCATCTGTCCATCGAGGGTGTTTATGGTCTTCACCGTAGGTGGGACAGGGTAGGGTGATTGGAGGTTTTGAAGGAACCGTGGTTCGACGAGGACCATTTTTTTCGTGTGGTTCATTGTCGGTCGAAGAGTCCACCCAATACTGGACCCAACACGGAAGCGGCCAACGGTGCTAAGATGGCCCCGAGAAAGCCGCCTTTCTGTAACACCTTTTTCTTTTGTGTTTGAGGGACCCGCTTCTGGACTAAGGTTCGGAGACCTGTCTTATGCTTGGCCAACTTGGTCTTCTGAACCGGAGTCAGTGGTACGTTGCCTTTTAACAGGTTGTACCCGATCTCGCACAGACAGCGTACACGGTCAGGGTCCGCACCGCGTACAATGGTTCGGACCAACTCGGGTGGGGCCGTCTTCAATACACGGAGCGTCGGAGCGTGCTTCCGTACTCGCGCAGACATCATGTACAACTAATGCCAGAACCCACAACTCTGCCCTTTTTATCCACTTCAGAGAACAGAGACAAAGTCAACCATGCTGTGGTATTCATTCTTTTTATTATCCCCATCATCAAACACACACACCCCAGCTGGAGGCGCCACTGTGGGTGTGTTTACATTATTTTTGCATGTACACGTGGTGGGTCACTCCGGGAAAGATGCCGGTCCGTAGTCGAAGGTGGTCGGGGGTGGCTTGCTTGAGGTCGAAGAGCATATACCCGTGCTGAGGGGTTGTGGCATCTTTAAAGGCTTCCAACGCAAACGGTGTGCGGCCGGGATACATCTGTCTCGCCAGGTGCAGCAGTTGAGTGGTATCTCTCGGGTTTTTGAAGACCACCAGGTAGTGGGCATTTAAGCTGATGTTCCGATGTTCTTTGTTTTTACTGAACAGATTCTGCACAATGTAGATGATGCTGAGCCGTCGATGGTGGCTGCCTTTGGTAAAGAGTTGGGTGACCCGCGCATCCGTCTCCGCCATGAGATCATCCAGAACCACCAAGGTGTCGGGTTCCAAATCGGCCAGGTTGGGTAGGCCTTCCAGGAACGTGATGTGGGGCATTGCTGCATACGCTTCCTGCCATTCTCCGTAACACCACACGACTCGGGCAATGGGTGAGGTGATCATGCTGTCGGCGTGTTGGAGGAGCTTCCTGACGAAGTGCGTTTTGCCGGAACCCGTCGGTCCTGCGATGACGCAAGTGAAGGGATGCTGCCACCGAGGGTCCATGGTTCGAGGTGTATCCGTTGTCGTGGTAACCCGCTCTTGTAAATTTGGTACGAGTGAACTGGACTGATGGTGGTGGCGGTCGTCGTTATCTGTTCACTGTGAGGGATGATGGTGGTGGGTACAACGTCGGTCGTCTTTGTCTGTTCACTGTGAGGGATGAAATCCGGTGGGTTTTCAGACGTAGTGGATGTACGTGGTGTAGGTGTGGAGCTTGGTGTGGAGCTCGATGTGGCTTGTACACGGGGTGTGGTGATGACTGGGCCCGATACGGGGTTGACTGGTGCTATCTGTAGACTGGTTGCACTGGTGGCTGGTGTTCTCAGTTGGTTAAGTAGCGTGCTGACATAGGCTACGTCGTAAAACACACCTCCGTACAACACACTCAGCAGGGTTAGCAATATCACCACAAAGCCCACTTGCGCTTTGCGCGTTTTGGGAGACGCTGTGTTCAGAGGCAGCTGCTGCTTGTCCATAGCACCGTCGTCGAACGTGGAATGAAGGATGACGGTAGTGGTGTCTGGCTTTATAGTCGTTTCACCTGGTTGGCCGCCACCCAGGAATTCAAGGAACTGGGCCAACCTTGCCATTTCACGAAATGAAACAGTTTGCCACGCCGACGTTCCGTTTTCAAAATCTGCTCCACCGTGTAGTAGTCTTGCTGTGTTTTTACGACAGGCTGTAATTCCGTCTCTTAAAACGTCCCTAGCAACGGTTCCCCTTGAAGATCTTCCAGTTCATAGACTCGCTGCTGTCGGGGTAGGCGCCGTTTAATCAGGAAGTGCTCATCGCTCCAGTTGGGCAAGTAACTTTTCTCAAATTGACCTTTGACTTTACTGATCCGTACAGGGTCCCCGACCTTGTACACCGCCTTCGTCGTTCGCTGCGATTGCCTGGGGTACAAGACACGCCGGACTTGGGCTTCATTGCGTTGGGTCACGGTAATGGGGGCTCTCTCTATACTCCGATGATAGGCTCGATTGTAACCACTCACAAGTTTCGGGAGAACATCGATGTACCGCCTTGTATTCTTATAGGTGAAATATTTATACATGCGGCCTTTGAATGTCCTGTTGAACCTTTCCACCACGGAAGCCTTGGTCTCGTTGTACGTATGGAAGAAAAACACCTTCTGGGCTTTCAGAAACTGTTGGAACGGTCTGTTGAGGAATTCCGTGCCTTCGTCGGTTTGCAAATACATAGGTTTGCGCCCGGTCTTGAAGATGTCTTTGAACGCCGCTATGAGATTCGCCCCCGTTTTCGTCCGGATGGGTACCACCCACGCATACTTGGATAGGATATCGATGCACGTCAAGATATACCGATTCCCATCGTTGTGTTTGGCAAAGGCGCTCATATCGACCAAATCCGCTTGCCACTGGGCATCTATTCCTCCCACGATGACCCGGTTCCGTAGAAAATGGCGACGGACAGATCGATGTAAGGTATAGGTGTCTTGTTTTCTTAACCAATCTCGGACTTGGGCACGTTGTATCCCCTGGGGTTTGGCCGCTCGATAGAGAGCCGACAATGCACTATAGGCCGCCGGACTGTCGGGACTGTAGTATAAGTTATCCAACACCTTCTCCCAGCGCTTCATGGTGACAAATGATGATGGACCCTGGCTCTATCGTTTATTTATAACGGGTATATCTTGGGCCGGAGTTTCTGATTTTCTTCGTTGGCTTCCACAGTGTCCATGGTAAATGACCAGTCCAACTCGTCTGATGACCCCTTGATAAGCACTTGCTCCACATCTACCACGGCATCTTCCAATGCAGACCATAGATCAGGGTGAAGGGTAAAATGCACTGTACCCCCATCTAGCCGAGCCAATTGAGCAAAGAAAGGGCCGCGTCGGATGTACACATCGTGACACAAGTGGATGAGGTCGCCGTCCAGTTCACCAGACAACACCCGTTTGAATTTGATCCAGCCCTCCCGGGACAGACGAATGTGGGCCGGGCACGGTTGTGTAGGGTCCGCATCACAGATGTCTCCCACCTCCTCCATGATATCGACCTTATCCGCATACACGTGCAGGAAAACCTCGGGGGTCAAGCTGAGATACGCCAGTATTATATGCTCCGTCATGGTCAGTACGTGAATGGTACCAGATTTGTCTGTCTCTCGTATTTATAGGGAGAACCCGGTGAGATCAAAGGATCGGGTGGTCATGTCACTGGGCTGACTGAGTCTAGCCGGGTAATCAATGGCATCGTCGTCTGGTTCATGGCTAGACATTTGTTCATTGGGTTCTGCCGCCACTTCTCTCAGGGCACGAGCCCACTCCAACTCGTCTGATGACCGCTCGTCCGGTGTAAACAGCTGGTCCACGATGGGCACCACTTTCTCGAAGGCTGTCCACAGATCGGGGTCTAGGGTGAAGCCTCGCGTAGGGTCTTGGTAGCGGCCCAGGCGTGGGAAGAAGGGTCCACGGTGTACGTAGATGGCATTGTCTATGTGGATGAGGTGTCCGTCGAGCTCGCCGCTCAACACCCGTTTAAATTTGGTCCAGCCGTCACGGTGTAGCGTAACCGTATTCGATACGGTCTCAGCGCGCGACCAGCAAACATCTCCGCGGTCTTCCACGAGGGTGACTTTATCTTCATAGACGTGTAACCCCACCCGGGGTGTAAGGGGAAGGATGGCTCGTAGGACTGGTGACATGCTTGATCCAATGACGAACGGTGAATGACACACACTCTGTCTGACCCTCGTATTTATGGTGAGGCCCCACTGTCAATGCCCCAGCGCCAGGGTCAATAGGGCACAGACTATTGTGAGGCCAACCAGCCGTCGCTGGTTCCGACGTGAGCGCTCGTGGTCCATAGCCCGAGCATCAAGGATGGCTGTCATAGTCCAGTAGTGGTGAGTGATGGCACACCTCTCCATCGAGTGCACTCTGTCGAGGACCGCTTCTGTGAACTCGTGCAGGATCTGGCGTCGCCCCTCGTTGTCGTCGCCATCTGCAAACATGGACCGGACCACTGCTCGGTAACCCGTGAGTGAATTAACCACGGTGGTATGCTGTAAAATGCGAGTCGCATAGGGCTGGATTCCGTCATGGCTCTGCAACCGTAGAAATGAACGTGTGGGATCCAGATGGACGTGTTTTATAGACCATGTCACACATGCGCGCCTAGATGTAGCTCTACGGGTGTAGTCCGTGATACGTACTATTCTGATTGGTTATGTGGCTCCTATAGAGATAGTACCTTATCGACAATGGGGACTACTTGTTCCAAAGCCGTCCGTAGATCGGGGTCCAGGGTAAAACACAACGCCCGAACACACAATGGGTCGTAGAGAGGGTGACCAATGTTACGTTTTTCGTTACCAAGCTGACCGACCACCCCCCATTGGCTGAATGCGTCACTCATGCACTGATGAGTACCATAACATGCCGTACATACTCTATATGTCTACATGCTGATCGTTGACGGTACGGAGGTGACCGAAGAGACACGGAGATGACCCAAGATGTCACGGAGGTTACCGGAGAGAAACGGAGGTGCCCGAAGAGTCACGGACGTCACCGGAAAGACACGGAGGTGACCGAAGAGACACGGATGTGCCCGAAGAGACACGGAGGTTACCGAAGATGTCACGGCTCGGCCCTCGACTTGGGGATAGTTGAACTGAGTGTGCTAAAAATAGATCACCAGCTAGCGCGCTATAAAAGGGAAGCGGCCTGGCCGTTTCATCGGACACTCTGTCAACCACCAAGATGTTCACTTGCACAACTTGCCAGAAGCAGTTTACTCGTCTAGATAATTTACGACGCCACGAGGCCTCCACCCACAACGATGGACTGTATACTTGTATAACCTGCGCACGGTCATTTAATCGGGAAGATGCTTTACTGCGCCACGAACGTTCAATTCATGGGCCACCCAAGCGTCCATGCAAGGATTGTGGTCAACTCTTCAAACGACGCAGTCAGTTGCTGCGACACCAACGTTTGATTCATGCCCCGGTACCATGGCATGAGCGACAACTTCCTACTGAAGAGGAGCCGCGGAAGGTCAGACCCAGTAAAGATAAGCCCGGGGAGACGAACGCCACTGGTGATGCGATGAAGGAGAGCCCGCCTATACCCACAATTCAGAAGAGCCTGGATATCCAGCCGGACCCCAGCGTTACGGTTTCTAGTCATACGCCTGACAACATCGAACATTTTCTGGGCGATCTCTTACAGGACAACCATCCAGTGAGTGACATCGATCGGCGCCATTGGTCCATGACACGGCACTGTTTCCACCCTCATGGCCCTATTCAAGATATTTACAATTTCCCACTGACCAACCGCACCCGTCTACGCAGCTACGTGGAAGCCATCTTCAAAGATCAAACTACGGCCTTCAAACTGAATGTCGCTTTCGGGTACATCTTACGTCACAAAAAGACGTATCAGTTACGGTATTATTATCCCGGCAATAATATCTATGTGTCTGACCAGCCGTTCACCATCATTAACCGGAGGTCACTAGAGACGATGCTGGAGATACTGGACACCGTGGATGCCTTGAGATGGGCACATCGTCAACGCCCCAACATATAACGGGTGGTAGAGAGGGTAACCAATGTCACGTTTTTCCTTACCAAGCTGACCGACCACCGCCATCGGTTGAATGCGTCACCCGTGCACTGATAAATACCATAACATGCCGCACATACTCTCTATGTCTACATGCTGATCGTTGACTTGAGCTCAGTAAACACTTGTACCTAATGTGACGGTGCGTTAAATAATAAAACATGGTGTTTGATATTTCAATTTGTTTTGCTGGGAACATACTAAACATACCCAGGGCGGCTCCCCCAGCCTGGGTATGATGTAACATTGGGGATAATAAACTATATAAACATTGCTGAACTTGTTGTTATTTACGACAACCGCTATCCGATTGTATAATACAGAACATATAATGTATAATACAGGACATATATGGTACAATACAGGAAACCTGTGGTATAATACAGCACAGATTTGGTATAATACAGGACAGATACTGTATAATACAGCACAAATTTGGTATAATACAGAACATATATTGTATAATACAGGACAAATATGGTACAATACAGGACAATGACACCCCACAGGACGCATTCGGACCAAGGATGGTCCATCTCTACACCAATACCTTCCTTCACTGCCCCAAAATTCCCACTTTCGCTACTACTCGTACTGATGACGTCACCGATGACGTCAAAGATCCTGTGAACATTCCTCAAATCGGGGTCGATCGCTCATTGGCTCTTTTTCTCGACCGCTGGTTGGTCCAAATAGAACTGCCCATCCTTCCCAGGTTAATTTACAATCCCCTTCTGGGGTTCAAGCTCTGTATATCGATGCCGCAACATAGTCTCCAAACCTTGCCGAAAGGGAGACCTTGGACCTTTTGACCTGGATGTGACCTTTGACCTTTTGACCCGACATTCATCCGCGCACTGCCGGTGATGACGCGCGCGCGCTGGGGGGCCGGGCCGGGCCGGGGAAAAACCCCGGAGGTTGAACATCCGGACGTCTAAGAGAACATTGGAACTCTTCTGGGTTTGAAGGTGAAACCCGGAAGTGACGTCACAACCCACGTGACCTGCGCAGCAGAATGGAAACGACACCCTAGTCTAGCCCCCTCACCTAGGCTTCACATGGATACCTCACTCGATCCCATCGGCCCACTAGTGGCCCACCTAGACCCCAAAACGTCTATGTCCATACCCTTTGTCCACTGCGCATGCGCAGAGTGACGATATTTCAACCCCGCACTCACCCCATCAGATGCCCCCTCACATAGGCTTCACATTGATACCTCACTCGATCCAATCGGCCCACTAGTGGCTCCCCTAGATCCCAAAACGTCTATTTCCATACACTTTGTCTATTGCGCATGCGCAGAATGACGATATTCCTACCCCACATCCACCCTATCGGTTGCCCCCTCACATAGGCTTCACATTGATACCTCACTCGACCCCATCGGACCATTAGTGGCCCACCTAGATCCCAAAACGTCCACCCCGTATGGACCTATACACCCATAGCCATGCAGTATAGGCCTATGGGCCTACCCAGGCCTCGGTGACTTTTTCCAAAAATTTCACCGTTTCGCTCCGGGACCCTTCCCATCGTGTTCTAAATGACGAGACGTGAAAAACAAATCCAAGCAACCCATATCACAATGAACGTGTGTGAATTTCCCAGGTTGGACCTATACCCCCCATGGCCAGCCTATGGGCCTATATACAGACCTCGGTGACTTTTCCCAAAAATTCGCTCCGGGACCCTTCCCATTGCCATTTTCTTGGCGAGACGAGAAAAACGCGACCCCACAAGCCATAGTAAAGCCCACGAAAAAAATTGACCATCCTCATACCCCATACAGGCATTTTCCTTTATATTGTATAATACAGACCCCTATTGTAGGGGTAAAGTCCGTATTCCGCTTTTTATAGTTTCGGAAAAAAATCCTAATTTTACACGCACCCACCCCATTGACTTGATAGGCAGGCCCCGATAAGCCCGGAGACCGATATTAGCCCTTTTGACTAGGGTTGATAAGTGTTTTCTCCTATTTTAGGGGTAAAGTCCGTGTTCCGCTTTTTATAGTTTCTGGAAAAAATCCTAATTTTACATGCATCCACCCATGACTGGATGCCCCTTCACGAATGCTTCACTTTGATACCTCACTCGACCCAATCGGACCATGCAGCGTATTTGAAGTCTGGGGACTACTTTTTCTCCGCGGAAGCTTTTTCCTGTGACCGCATCACCACCAGACCGCATCACCGCGGAAGAATACATGCCCAGGGGCCCTTTGCCGAACTATAGTGACCCGGAGTTACCTCCCCCTAGATTGGAACTCTTCTGTGCTGGAGGTAGTTTTTGGTCTCTTGAGCTGGTGGCGCCCCCTGTCTCTCCTCCACGTACCCTCCACAAAAGAGTTATCTCCCCCGGCAAAAGGGGGCTCGAAAATGGTAGACCCTACTACTAACATACACAACAAGCCTATAACAAACTACGTTACGTGGTGCGCTCGCGGCGATAATGTTTGATTTTAGATACATACTGAAAGTCCGAACCCTTCCGGACTCCTCCCCCCTTAGATTCGCCCTGGATTTCCCATTTATCACCATCCCAGGAATGACATTTTCATTTTATCAAGCCAATTTCTACGTTCCCACTTCGACTTCGAACCCCCCTTGATTTATTTTTGATTTATTTGACCACCTTCAGTGTTCAAAATCAGAGGTGTAAATTTCACCTACGAACGATCGACGAATCAATCAGAACCTACACACCGATTGTGTGTAGAGTGACATCATCCTCAAGTAGTGGCGGACGTCATTCCTCCTTATATGGGTGATTGTGTTGACCCAATATTTAGGTCAGCCAATCAATAACGGTCTTCTGTGACACATTTTGAAATTCAAATGGTCGTGTCTATTTATAAGTTCTTTGAACATTGCAGAGGTCCAGATATATCAAGGGAAGTTCGAAGTGGGAATGTAGAAATTAGCTTGATAAAATGAAGATGAGGAATGCACGCCAAGGGCGCGTCTTTCTACGGGGGTCCGGGGCCGTGCACACGCCTGAAATTTTTTAATTTTTACGCTTGATTTCCTGCAATTTAGTGTATTTTAATGTTAAACTGGGGTTTGATATCTTACATAATTTTCGTATTTCCAATCTACGGGCAAAATGGGGGGGGGGGTGCGTTCGCACCACACGCACACCATGGGTAGCGACTCCCTTGTATCATGATCTCCTTATTTCATCTAGTGATACTCTCTGTTTGGTTTCAGATCAAGGGGCTGAACAAAGCATGTGAAATGTGATCGTATGGCAAATAAATGCCCAGTGGTATGTCTAGGGCTTAAAACTAAAAAAAAATAATTGGGAAAGGTTCCATCCATGCTATCAGTCAAAAATCTCAATAATGTAGGCCTACATGTGAAATGTAGACACTCCTTTGTTTCAGCTACAATTCAGAATAGGTTTCAGAATATTATCAGATTTTAACAAGCAAGTTATTCTTCATCAACAAGTGTCACAGCACACAATGTGGATGTCACTAAACTGTTAGGATAAATGAAAAGAAAAGTATATGTATATTATTTATCAGCTTTATTAAATAAGTTTACAGACTCACGCAGGTAGATCAATTTGGTGCTTTTGCAAAATCAAACCATTATTCAACTGCCAAATGCCAAAATAAATAGCCCCACCCCCGGAAATATAATTTATCAGCAAAATTTAGAATAACTGTCTGTAAACAACCAGACTGGTGGATATCATCAACTGAAAGAAAACAAGTATCAGAAAAATCAGGGCATCGTCGATTGTGCGGTTGTCTTCCAGTCAGTCAGCTGGTCAGTCAGTTTGATATGCAACAACAACAACTTTGACTATTTGGTTGGCTTCGACATAAGTCATCAGCCGACAAATACTTTACGATATATAGAAATGACGGGTGGTGTACTATGAATCATTGAGTTGTAATGACATCAAATGGCGACAATAAACTTACCAGAAAAACGGCAAAAAATCGCATTGTCCATCTCTACAAGCTGGAGGGCCGCCATGTTAAATCTCCCGGTGGATGGGAGGTGGAATCCGACTACAGAAGCAAGGCCCATTGAAATGCATTGCAATGGGGAACCCCATTATTTCAATTGTGTCCAAACAGGAAGTCAAAATTTCGTCGGGAACCATAGTAAACCCTATTGGAAATCACATGAATTGTGGGTTCCCCATATGACAATTATTTGGCGGGAGATTTCACGTTGCATTCCTAGACCTCCGTCTGATCCACGGAGGTAAAAAACTGTTCAGAACATGTTTTGTCTGCAGTGTGAGGTGACCAGAAACACGAACATTTTGTTCGAGGGACATGTTCGTGGAATCAAACAAGTTTGATTTTCGGAACATGTTTTCGTCCTCAAAACAGTTTTTATCTTCAGTGTGTGGTGATCGCGAACATTTGTCCGAACATTTACCAACAGTTATCCAATCAACTGGCAGCTGTCGGTCATGTGACAAAGCTGCTCTCACATGACACAAAAAATGGCTCGCATCACATGACCGGCAGCCTCGCTGTGTGATCGCAGCGACTGGCGGTCAAGAGAAAATGTTCGTAGTGTGAGGTTACCACGAACAAAAACACGAAAAAACTGTTCTGTTCTAATACAACAAAGTGTTCGTAGTGTGAGTTGGGCTTAATGGGCAGCACTGTCACTGATATACAACGGTCAGCGGAGTTTCCGTTGTCAGTGGTGTTACGGAGATGTCAGTGGTGTTACTGATGTCAGTGGTGTTACGGAGATGTCAGTGATGTTACAGAGATACCAGTGATGTTACGGAGATACCAGTGGTGTTACTGATGTCAGTGATGTTACGGAGATGTCAGTGATGTTACGGAGATACCAGTGATGTTACGGAGATACCAGTGGTGTTACTGATGTCAGTGATGTTACGGAGATACCAGTGATGTTACGGAGATACCAGTGGTGTTACGGAGATGTCAGTGGTGTTACGGAGATACCAGTGGTGTTACTGATGTCAGTGGTGTAACTAGTGAGATTTGGTGTTCAAGTATTATAAACTTTAGGTTTATTCGTGTTACGGGGTTGGAAAGTTAATTCCTGATTTCATTACACTGAAGAAATATGAGTTGTGGTTTCAATTTATATAAATGTCACCAAGTTAAAAACGTCAGTTTCAAGCCTCTTGGTCTGTGAGATGACAATTTACCTCATAAGATAGAGAAATATTACCATCAGGCTGATATGAATTAAACATTTAACTGTGGTGACAAGAACATGTGTTTGTTATGCTTCGTATTGTCTGTACCAGAATTCTCCTATACCCGACATGATGCTGGTGGGCAACACCACTGACAAATAGGCCCTGATGAGCGAAGGACATTTCATTCTGTAATTGATAGAAAACCAACGTTCCTGCTGAGCTCGGACTGTTGTTGCGTTAGATCGTTAAGACAATGGATGTCTTAACCATTAAAATTCAGATATTTTTCCGTAAGCGATAATCTCAAATGCGCCCTTATGAAATTAGCGTATTATTTTAGGATCTCCGGCGGTCTGCGGAATCCTGTCCAAATATCTGACTTTGTAGCTGGGGTATTATTATGCCCCACATCCTCGCGAGCCAGTGTATCAATCGATAGGTTAGGATCGATACATTGCCTTGGTCAGGTACCGACAGCAGTTCTGGATATAAATAACTCGAGCGGTTTCCACTAAGCCGAACCAATCAGTAAGCGCGCTGAAGCAGCTCATCAGGTCAATCCGCAGCGAGGTTTGAGTAATGACTGTGTAACGAAAGTGCAGGTTGACAACGACCCCTTGGGATCCCCTTTAACAGCTTCTGAATGATACGTGACTGTGAAAACGAAAGTTACATTGTGTTTATGTGTGCGGTTCACTTACCTGATGGAATTCAACGCTGTAATTTTCCTAGAATGAACTATAATAATCCGGGAGACAGACTATGCCTTGAAATCCCGGTGAAGTTATCTCAAACGATCAATCGGGACGGAGAAAGGGGCCCTGGTGAGCTACTCGCTTCGCTGTGGATGACGTCAGTCAGGAATCCGGAAGTCGGTTCCAGTGAATATGCAGATTAGGGACAGTGAACTTTGCGGTCGTCGTATGAATTAACTAGAGGGAGTTGGAAGCTGAGATTTACCAGTTATGTCCGTTATGAATTATGGTTTGTTCCTCCATAGCCATATTTATCCAGCGGAGTCCAGATAAACTGATCGGGGGAAGTGTGATTATTTGACAATAAAGAGGGCGCTGGCATCGTCGACTTGTTCTACCTTTATCTGCAGGAGAACGGTTCTGTTTCTACCTTTATTCACAGAAGAGCGGTAGCCCTATATAAGCCGGATTCCCGCTGAAACGAGGCAGACCACCAGAAACATCGAGGTGAGAGCACACGCAAAATCTATTGGGGAGAAGAAATCCAATACATTGCCGGGCCGGAGAAAGGCCGCCGCCGAATTGGAGAAGTGCCGCCGCCGGGCCGTGACCAGGCCGCCGAATATTATAACATCGTAGCATTGATTACAAACACTTACATTCACATGTCCGGGCCGTGTTTGCCCTGCTTCGATCTCTATCCGCCTTCAACCGTATCGCACAGTTGAACGGATATTGCGCTGGAAGTTAGAGTAAAGACACTTATCGCCAATGGTTATTCTTAATCTCTACTGTACGCTAGTACAGGCTCAGCTCTGGGAATTAACTAACGGCGTTAGTGTCGATAGCATGGCCATACATTAGCCGCATCTCTCCTTGCCTTCAACCGTATCGCACAGTTGTTCAGGGATTGTGCTGTGGTTAGTGTATCTATTAAGCTATATCCGGTAGGAGATGCGAGTCTCTGTGAAGAGGACATAGCTAAACCAAATCATACACAGTTCCTACATAAACAATTATTCATGCACACATGTACTTAAACCACAACCCACGGATTGAAATACATTCACGCTAACACCCACAAGCTATAGGTTCGAGCCTATAGCTTGATATATATACACCTACCCAGGCAATCGTACGATAAACGATTATCCATTCACGGCCCCATAAGCATATAGTCTCACACCACCCTGTACATATATTGAGTAATTCACGGCCAATTATAGATTACTACTGTCTCATACAGTAGTATATAGAGGGGGAATCCTGGACCTGATTCCCATCTATTGCGGATGACCCTGCAGTAGTATAGAGAGAGGGTTGAAGGGCCAGCTGACCTTACAGTAGTATAGAAGGAGGGTTCCTATACTAGTTGACCATACAGTAGTATAGAAGGAGGGTGCCGATTCCAGGTGCCCATACAGTGGTATAGGAAGAGGGTTACTAGACCAGGGGCCTGCCTATCCACCGTGTGTTATCGATGTCCGATCCTACGTGGACCGTGTAGCCGTGAACTCTAGCCTTGATGATTCATCCTTGGAGCCGGGCCGCGGAGTGAGTCGCCGTGAGCGGGGTCGCTGAAGCCTGGGGGTGTATTCCTACGAGGGGTGCCGTCTGCTGCTGTGGTGAGCCGTGCAGTTGAATAGTCCTGCGGTGTTACAGAGAGACGGGCCGGTGCCGTAGAAGCCTTTGTACTGTGATAGTACTGTCGTGCCCAGGCCGTCCGCATCCATTGACGGTTATCAACGCTTGGAGGGGCTTAGTCGTGTAAGACGAGACACGACGCAGTGTTCATCCATACGGGAGTGAACGAAGACCTGGGGAAGGAAGACAGACGCTGGACCCTTCCACGTATATCTGGGGAAGGACGATAGACGCTGGATCCTACTGCAAAGCCCTGGGGAAGGAAGATAGAAGCTGGACCCATCCATGAGAGAACCGGTCGTGACCAGACTGTGGCTGTGACCAGGCCTGCTCGCGTTATAGCTAGGGCTATATATATTTTGTATATATTTTCTATTGAACTTCGGTTAAAGATAACTATAAGAGTACAGATAATTCATAGAGTAGGGATCTTCTTTGCAGGGATTGTACGCTACCACGATTTGAATCCTGTATACCTGCTCAAAGAATTATATGTCAGTATTGCATTAATTTGCTTTGGTTGTCATTACAGGTCTTCCTTTCCAACCTCCTTGATCCAGACAAGGTGACAGGTTGAATCGAACTCTCTCGTTGGCCAGGATCAGTGTCCGAGTGCGTTCCCAGTAGCCTGACAGTTTGTCTTGGGGACCCTGCGCACTCTGTGGATCTGAAACATCCATTATCCCACGTATAGAAGTAAAAACGTTTCAACTGGTGGCAGCGGTGGGATGGCCAACTTCTGGGAGACGAAGGAAAGGAGACCAAGCCTGGCGGATAGCATAGATCCGGACCAGACAACCATGAGTATAACTGGAGATTTCGGCGCCGAGTTACGACAATCGGGAGCCCGGGCCCAACCGTCTGACGGAAGAGGAGCCCGACCGAAATACTCCACGACGCCGAGTCCACGGGAACGACGTGAGACGGGAAGAGGCATGGCTTCCGAACGATCAACCACGGCAACACTGGGGCACGAAAATCTTCTTGATTTGTCCACGCAGGAACTAGAATCGGTGCTGTTGGCACCACCAGCTGACCTGACGCCTCGACCTTCAACGGTAATTGCTACTGAAGATCGACCAACTAGTAGAGGGTGTGAGCCAGAAGACGTGCAGCCCGACGTTGACCTGAGACGAGAGGTAGAAGACCATCGTAGCGCCATCCACGTCTTGTGTACATCGATGACCTCCATGATGGGACAGAGGTCGACGATACTGAGAAATCAAAGTGCCGGTGGCGAGATGACTCAACCGAATGTTGAAGATTACAGTCATTCTGGGCCGGCCGGACTGGAACGGGGTCGAGACGAAGCCGCAGCTGGGACGACGTCGAGGCGAGACGAATCACCGCCAAGAAGACGCCTGGACGAACCACCTTCAGTTTCATGGGACCACCCGTTACAGTCGTCCACGCCCATGGGGGAACCTAGACGGCCGAAGACGACGATGGTGAAGGCCGCTACCTACGATGGTACCACGCCATGGCGGGATTATTTGGCTCACTTCGGGCACTGCGCCGTGATCAATGGATGGACCTACCCACAACAGGGTCAATACCTGGCCGTCGCCTTACGGGGGTCAGCGCAACAGGTGTTAGCCAGCCTTAAGTCTGTACCAGGAAGTACCGACTACGACCGCTTGAAGGAAGCCTTGGAGAAGCGCTTTGCCCCGCCAAATCAGATAGATATGTACAAGGCACAGCTGAGGTCTAAACACCGCGAGAGGGACGAAGATCTTCCGAGCTTGGCTCAAGCACTAATCCGCCTGGCACAGCTGGCCTATCCCGACGCCGGAGACGATGTTCAGGATACCTTAGCCAAGGATCAGTTCCTGGACGCCATCGGCGACGAGTTGAGGTTTCAGGTCTGGCAAACTAGGCCAAAAACCTTGGATGCGGCAGTACATGCGGCCGTGGAACTGGAGGCATTCAAGATCTCCCAGCGTCGGAAACCCTGGCCGACAGCCAAGTCAACTGCCCCGGAAGAGGGAGATAAGGCAGCCGCACCCCCTGAAGAGGATGAGACTGAGAATCAACGGTTGCGGGAAGAAGTGAAGAGGTTAAAGGAGGTTATTCAAGAGAACAGTGAACCGCCAAGACCACAACGGCCAGGACGATACCAGTCCAGATGGGGGCATAGACGTGACCGTCAACAACCATACGACAGCCATGATCGTACATCATAATTTTTTAACCGGATAATTTTTACCTGTATATGGCGAGATTCTGCTGGTGGACGTTTCGTCCCCGAGGCCCGCCCCCTGTACAGACCTTTTGGTCTTTGATATATGTTGCCACTTGTGGGAAGTTGATGCTGGGTCGACATCGGGCCTTACAGACTAGTCTTTTGTGTTAAATGTCGTCATTTACATCTGACGACGATACATCTCACCAATCTCCAATGTAAGAGTTGTCACAGCGAAACAGTTCACCAATTACCAGTATACGAGTTGTCAGAGCATTTCCATCATAGCTCTCTAGATTTGTATCTAATACCGCTTATGCCGGTGCTAGGGGCCGTGTGGTCATATCATCCAAGTTGCCACATGAACAGGTACAATAAAAGCGTACCTGAGATACAACACATATCACGAATCGTTAGATTCTTGGTATGTGCTTAAGAATAGGTTAACCAGAAGACTATTCTGTGAAGTCATGTGACGCAGTCAGTATGTCGGCACCTCTTCCCACTTCCCTTATATGTGTTGTAATCAGGATGCTGGTCATGCGGAAGAGACGGCCATTACCGTGCGAACTGTCCAGAGTTGCGCAGGCCGGATGATCATCAACCCCCAAGACAACCGAAACCTCCACCGAAACCTCCTACAGTGAATACCTCTGGTGAGGCCGGATTGTATCTCCCGGCCAAGATGGGATCCGTAGGATTGTGGTGCTGCGTCGACACAGGTGCATCAGTTTCTCTTCTGAACGTGCGGGTGTACAACCAGCTGAGTCCCCGACTTAGGCCGGCATTGAGAAGTCCCTCCTATGCGTCCATTCGTATGGCCGATGGCACGAGTATGCCACTACAGGGTGAAGCAGACTTCAAGATAACTATAGATGGGACTACCCGGACTCAGACGATGATTGTTGGAACACTGACTGTGGATGCCCTCCTGGGTTATGATTTCCTGAGTACCCACTGTACTGCCATTGATACGGAGAAGCATCGAGTGAAGTATAGCGGCCGATATGTCCAGTGTGAGGTCGTGGGGAGCCACGAGTGCCATCGGGTGTCTGTAACGGAGACGTTTACTATCCCAGCTGGAGCTGAGGCAGTGGTGACGGGGACCGTCCGAGGTGCCCTGCCGGGAGAGGTTGGCATGGTGGAAAATATGACCGAGTTCACACAGAAGACTGGAACCATGGTGGCTAGAGCCCTGGCCGAAGTTGACCGTGACCATGAAGTAACCCTGCGGTTCCTTAATCTGTCCACTGACCCTGCCATAGTACAAGCCGGCACCCTGTGTGGTAGTTTGACTGAAGTGGAGGTAGTGGATAATTCAGCTCCACCTACTGCAGAGCCTTTGAACCAGGATAGTCCCGCCTCTGGTGAAGCAACGGTGCCAACCCCAAGATGTCCACCGCACGTACGGGCCTTAGTTCAACAGTCCAGTGAGGGATTAGAGGTTGAGAGAGCTTTAGCTGTAGAAGACTTGGTTACTCGCTTCACCCACTTGTTTGCCAAGGATGACAGTGATTTGGGGCGAACAACGATGGTGCAACATCATATCAAGACGGGGAATGCGCCACCTATCTGGATTCCTCCACGACGTCCACCCCTTCATGCCCGTGGAATAATAGACGACCAGGTTGAAGACATGCTGCAGCGGGGAGTCATTGAGCCATCTAATGGGCCTTGGTCTGCTCCGGTTGTCCTGGTACGGGAGAATGATGGCAAAATGCGATTTTGCGTTGATTACCGAGCCCTCAATAAAGTAACGGAGAAAGATGCCTACCCCCTGCCGAGAATCGACGCGTCCCTGGATTCTCTGTCCGGTGCCTGTTGGTGGAGTACGCTCGACCTGATGTCAGGGTACTGGCAGGTCGAAGTGGCCCCGGAAGACAGATGTAAGACCGCTTTTGCCACTCGACGAGGCCTGTATCAATTCCGGGCCATGCCTTTCGGGCTTTGTAATGCTCCAGGAACCTTCGAGCGATTAATGGAGGCAGTTTTGGCAGGCCTCCAGTACGAGACGTGCTTAGTGTACCTCGACGACATAATAGTTTTTGGTCGTACCTTCGAGGAGATGATCCAACGGCTGGAGGAAGTCTTGCAGAGGCTGCAACAACATGGCCTGAAATTGAAGCCCTCGAAATGTGTCATCGGGAAACGACAAGTCCTTTACCTGGGTCATATAGTGACGCAAGACGGGATTGGTACCGACCCAGAGAAGATTCGGGCTGTACGGGAGTGGCCGACACCTGTTTCCCAGACGGATGTCAGAAGTTTTCTTGGCCTGTGTGGGTATTACCGGCGTTTTATACGGGACTTTGCGACTGTAGCAGCCCCTCTTCACCGAATGACAGAGAAGAAGGCGGTATTTATGTGGGATGATACAGCCCAGACGGCGTTCGACCACCTAAGACAGAAGCTGACGACCGCACCTATGTTAATGATGCCAGATTTCCGACAGCCCTTTATCCTGGACACAGATGCCAGCAATTTCGGCACTGGGGCCGTCCTGTCCCAGGAGATCAACGGGGAGGAAAAGGTCGTAGTCTATGCCAGCAGGGTGCTGTCCAAAACAGAACGTGCCTACTGTGTGACTAGAAGGGAACTTCTGGCTGTTGTGTACTTTGTCAAGTACTTTCGGCATTATCTGTTTGGCCGAAAATTTCTGCTGCGCACTGACCATGGGTCCCTGAGGTGGTTAATGCGGTTTAAAGAACCGGAGGGACAATTGGCTCGCTGGGTACAAGCCATTGTAGTCTACGACTTTGAAATCCAGCATCGACCTGGACGGAAGCACGGAAACGCTGACGCCATGAGCCGAATCCCGTGCAAGCAGTGTGGACGGTCAGGTTCCGAGGTCCAGGAAGCTGCCCGTGTTACGGAGATCGTACCGCCGACTGCAGACTTCAGTCAAGCTCAGGCCGCGGACCCAGACTTGCAGCCTGTCCTGGAGTGGGTAAAGAAAGGCAGACGACCAGCCAGAGAGGCCATCAGTCAATATGGACCGGTAACTAAAACCCTGTGGGGTGCCTTCGATCTACTGGAGATGAGTGGATCCTTGCTTGTGCGGAGATGGGTGAATGCTCGGGGAGAAGTGAAACGACGGCTTCTGGTGGTCCCTCACTCCCTCAGACGGAAAGTTTTGAAAGAGTGTCATGACAGTGTAACCGGTGGTCACCTTGGGGTGAAGAAAACCTTGGCAAAGGTGAGACAGGCGTACATGTGGCCTGGTCTACAGACCGATGTTCGGCAATGGTGCCGGAGTTGCGACGTTTGTAATCGCAGGAAGTTGGCGGGACGGAAACCCAGAGGTCCTCATCGCGGTCAGATGACCGGAAGTCCAGGAGATAGAGCGGCTGTTGATATTCTCGGGCCATTGGCAGAAACCGGTCAGGGAAACCGATATGTAGTCGTCATTGGAGATTATTTCACCCGTTGGGTGGAAGCTGTGGCCCTACCCAATCAGGAAGCCACGACGGTTGCCCAAGCTGTCGTAGACCACTTCGTGACCCGATTTGGAGTACCAATGGCAATTCACTCTGACCAGGGGCGTCAGTTTGAGAGTAGAGTTTTCCGGGGGATGTGCCGTATACTCGGGATGAGGAAAACGAGGACTACACCCTATCACCCCCAGTCGAACGGCATGATTGAACGGTTCAACCGGACCTTAGCGCACATGTTGCATGCCAGCATTGACCGTCACCCGGACGACTGGGATCTTCACATTCCGTTGGTGCTGATGTCATACCGTGCCACCGTGCATGAGACAACGGGATATTCCCCAAACATGATGGTGTTTGGGAGGGAAATCGCCTTGCCGTCGCACCTGACTTTGGGAGCGCCCCCGAAACAGCAGGTAGAGCCGACACAGTGGGTCGAAGATCTCCAGGATGAGATGGCTGAGATACACGAGTTTGCCCGAGAGACTACGAAGAAGAGCTTGAGGCGGCAGAAACGTATCTACGATACGAGAGCTTTTCCCCACAAGTACAAGCCTGGTGATCAGGTTTACCTGTATATTTCCGCCACTAAACGTGGGGAGATCCGGAAACTACGAGACCGGTGGGGAGGACCTTATACTGTGAAAGAAGCCCTGACTGATGTGACATATCGCATCGCCGACGAGGCTGGTGGCCTCCATGTGGTCCATCATGATCTTCTTAAGCCCTTCTACCCCAGAGAGACGTCGGATAGTGAGACCACTGAGTCTACAGAGAATGATGGAGATGTCGAGTCTGAGAACGACTCGGAGCCCGCGACGGTCTTTCCATATCCAGTGGAACATCCAACCGCAGTGAGATCTCCAGCACCTCGGCAGACGAGAAGCGGACGGAGAACCCGGCGTCCTCCAAGATTGGCAGATTACGAGGTTGGGTTACCGCCAGATCCGCCTGTTGAAGACAAGTCGCCACTTTCGGAGGAGCAGATTGCCTTGCCGGAGACGTGGAGTCCTCCACGAACGACTCGTGGACGTCGTGTCCAGCGACCGAGGCGCTTTAATGACTACGTTTTAGCCTGCAAGTGGACAGGAGATGCACGACCGTATGGTCGGAGAAATACGGTTCATGACCGTGATCGTCGAGGGATGACCTGTGGTGCAGGGCCGACCTGCAGGTATTCCTGTGGGCGACAAACACAGGATGGGCGATCCCGAGGCTTCACTGCCTCAGATGCATGATGCATGATTCCAGCAAGAGACAACTGTGGCCTGCTGTGGACCTGATGTCCACTTCAGGTGACGACGACTTGGCCAGGAAGTCAAGAGGACCGTCGTCCTGTAATTCTGTTGTATATACGTTGTAGATATGTTCTGTTCTGCACACCCGTGCTGCCGGTAGCGTGACGAGAGCCATGGCGAGAGCGTCATGATCTTCGAAGGCGGGGGTAGTGTAACGAAAGTGCAGGTTGACAACGACCCCTTGGGATCCCCTTTAACAGCTTCTGAATGATACGTGACTGTGAAAACGAAAGTTACATTGTGTTTATGTGTGCGGTTCACTTACCTGATGGAATTCAACGCTGTAATTTTCCTAGAATGAACTATAATAATCCGGGAGACAGACTATGCCTTGAAATCCCGGTGAAGTTATCTCAAACGATCAATCGGGACGGAGAAAGGGGCCCTGGTGAGCTACTCGCTTCGCTGTGGATGACGTCAGTCAGGAATCCGGAAGTCGGTTCCAGTGAATATGCAGATTAGGGACAGTGAACTTTGCGGTCGTCGTATGAATTAACTAGAGGGAGTTGGAAGCTGAGATTTACCAGTTATGTCCGTTATGAATTATGGTTTGTTCCTCCATAGCCATATTTATCCAGCGAAGTCCAGATAAACTGATCGGGGGAAGTGTGATTATTTGACAATAAAGAGGGCGCTGGCATCGT